>BMAO01001760.1:0-63627 GCA_019973975.1 Trichonephila clavata | reverse complement strand
AAACATTTGACAAAATATCGGTTTACACGAAATAATGCTACAGTCCCGATAAGCTAATATGTATTTTCAAGCATTTTATTCTTAACACGAAACAAAAATCGTTTAACACGTAAAGATTTTTTAAATAATCCATAAAATCTGAAAAATTTCAGTGTGTTAAAAACACTCTTTTCCGTCGCTTGTTTGTTTACTAATTAATTCTTTAAAAAAAATGTGCAGTTTTTTTTTTTTTTTCTTTTTTTCATTTCTGTGTATTTTTAGAGCTTGAAAGTATTTATGCATCGATCTGTGAAAAGTATTTCGTCGAAAATTTCCTGCTGTCGAATGTTACTTATTTATCATTAAAGAACCCATTTACTTCGTGTACAATAGTTTTTTTTGTAAAATAATTACCATTAATAGGTTAACGAGTGCATTATAGTTGATAAAAAAAGCAATTTTGAAACATTTTATACATTTGTACATTATTATTTACTATTCATGTTTTCTAAAATTCCCCTGACTTGAAAAAGTAAATAAGGAATCTCAGTACAAACAAGTCTTAATAGAACATGCCAAAATGGCGACATTTTCATCTGTTAATGTTCTCTCGTTTCAATCATAAATTATACAAACAATACATATTTTTCTTTTTGATGCTTCTTTTCTGCTCTAGATAAACTAAAATCTAATGTGTACACTCAGAAAGAAAATAATTTTTTTTTTTTTTTTGCTTCAATGTCAACCGTTATCCCATTCTTATGTAAACGATTTCTTGAAATGGAACTAATGCAACGATGAGATGTCATGTATAATAAGATTCCATCAAATCGCGTCAAGATAGCAAATAATAAATTTCAAAACCAGGAAGAATGTCTATTGCTTGCAAAAGTTTGCTTTGCTTTTACGAATTTTAACGTTTTTTATTGAATGAAGTTCCTCATCCGAAAACGGAATCATGAAAATTTTTTTCTTAATCTTTTGTTCGAACTGGATAACCGTGATTATTTCATGATATTTCGCTTAACGTTCGTATTTGGTTGTAAATGTAATTTTTTTATTAGTAATTGTTCACAGTTCAGCATTTCCCGTTAAATGCTCGTAAAATTAAACAAGTAGTGAAAAAAGGAAGTGAGTTAATGTTTCGTTTCGAACAGCTCGTAAAAAATGAATGATTGTGAATTCCGTTATCATTCTTCACTTGGTTCCTTGATCGTAAAACCAAAGAATAAAAAACATTATTAAGAGTCGTTTTGAGTTTTCTGAGTCATTACATTTTATTCAACATGTGCATACTTTCCAGTGCAAAAAAGCCACACTTAACCTATAAAATTATGCAAAAATTTGAATTTTGATTTATAATCGTTTGGTTAAAAATTCCAAACAACAACTTTTGATTGTATAAATTCCTTTCGATGTCTTTTTTCCATTTTTTTAATCTTTCATTTTTTTAAAATTATTTGCATTTTACACGTAAGCAATGGTTAACAAGGTCGAAAATATTTTTTTTTTTGAAAACTTTTACCGTTGGTTTTTGGATTACACTCGCTTCTGTTAATTCTAAAAATCATTTAATTTCAACTGTGTCTCATTGTCTTTTTGAAATTATTATCCGTAATTTTTCAGTATTCATTTATTTTCACTGGCCTACTTCTCAAAATTCAAACCCATCATGTAGCGATTACAATGCTTGTAAATCTGCAATCAATAGGTATACCCAGATGTATAGTCTCTTATTCTTAACATTCTTATATTTTTTAGTTCTCGTTCCGAATTTAATGACTTTTTTTAAAAATAAGATCATAAAAATTTGATAAAATTTTTTTTCAAAAATAAATAGATTGTCATAATTTTGAATACATATTTTTGAGAAATATTATTAATTTTTACTCGGTTATTTTTAGTAAAGCTTATGTTAGAAAGACTAAAAAAATTATTTGACATACATTTTCCCCAATAAGAAATTTTAAGTCGTTATAAATAATGAGAACTTTAGGAAATTTATCTTAACGTTATTCAATCATATTAAAAAAACAAAAAATATAATAAAGAAGTCACATTAAGAGAGAATAATAATAATACGTGTTTCGTATTGGTAAAATATTTGGTTCTGTTTTTATTTCTTTTAATATTGAACTAATTTTTAGTTGACTATTGAAACTATACAGTAGTTATAGATATTATTTAAATTGAAAATTCCTTTTTATATGATTATCGTCTGCTTTAATTCATTATATAATTCAAAGTTACCCCTAATTTATCTGATTAATTAAATTATTTGATGATATTTAATCACATGCTGTTAAATTTATGTTTCTTAAGTTGGCATCTTTTTTCTAATTATTCTAAATATGTTTTAGTATAGTAGGAGAAAGAATTGTAAAGCATAATAGATGCTGGTTAAACTTAATATGTAATTAATTTTTGTGAAGAAATTTTATGAATGAGGTTCTGGCTGACTGTACTACATTTTATTTCAGAAGTTACAAATTCAAAAATGAAAAAACTTGTTCGAAAATAAATTAATTTTGTGTATCACAGTTTGACAACTACTGTTCGAGGACCCCAACGAAAAGTATAATGCTTGCATGAAATCATTTGAGTGGGGATAGTTCTGCATAATATATCGCCCTTTACTTGTTTCAAATTTGACCATAACCGTGTACTCCTTGACCAAGATTTTGGTCCTTCAGTATCCTTCGAATTATAGTTAATGGTTCTAATTTACTCCTAAATTTAACGACTTAGCTTTCGGGGAAGGGGGAGACGAATTTTTCTGCTTCTGTTGCACACTGCCAAAAAACTACAATCAATGATTGAAGCATTTCGAAACTGGACTATAAAAGTGTTATGGAACCGCTGTTACGTATAACTGATCTATATTTTTTACTGGGGGGCTTATTAACTGAATCCCCGGCTATAATAAATTAGTTTTTTGTTTTACTTAACTACATCTATGACAAGACACAAATTCATGAGTACAAGTAAACTATTCGTGGAAAAGGTAAACTGTTTCTCTCTCTCTCTCTCTCTTTTAAATTTTTGACTGAAAGTAAATTTCTAAGGCCATGTTCGATACGGGAATAATTTCCTTTTTACGTTAAAATTATTCAAGCAGGAAAAAATAAACGCAGAAAAATATAACTAATCCAGACTAATTGGGGCCACTAACTTCCGGATTAAAGAAAGTTAGGATTAAACAAAATAATTTATAATATTAGTCAAACAAAACTAATCACTCTGTATAGTCAGAGGAACAATATTTTGAAAGATGACTCGGGAAAATTTTAAAAAATAAATACATTACTTATATGAAAAAGGTTAAAAAAAGAAACTGACTTCTTTAGCTTTTTTTTAAACTGATTCTGTTGTCCGAATCATGCGACGACGCCCAGTTTAACAGGATATCAATCATTGGCATGGCCAAGTAATTTTAGCGCGTTTATCAAATGTTGTTTTTTACAATAATGCAACTAATGAACTTTTACTATCAGAAAGCAGTACTGTACTAAAAAAAAATTAAAATTATTAAATTTAAATATGATTCGGCTCATCTAGGGCACAAATGTGACCAAATGCGAAAAACCCGAGGTCAAAATTGGTTTGCTATTGGCTGAGAAAAAGGTACGACAAAATATGGAACGAAAGACGAAATTTGCGTCCTAATAGCGCTTTTGTTCCACTACGTGAAAAACGCGCTAAAAAGGTTTACTATATACAAAGTGGTTTCATAATGGAAAGTGGAAATATTTTTTCGAACCGTATTTTCCTTTCCAAAATAACTCAAAGCTGAAATTTTCATGAGAGAGATTGAAGATACTATTCAGATATTATTTCGCATCAGTTATTCTTTGTTTATTTATGAATACCTAGTTTTACTACGATTGCTAGCAAAGGTTTTATACAAATATATTGTATTGCGGTTAAGAATAAATTTTTTGTAATGACTATACGTTTTTGGAAGTAATTAGCTATAAATTTACTATATTTTTTGTTCGCATATCTTTTCAGATTCTTTGCGTTTTCTTGAAAATAAAAATTTGAGAACTCTTCTACATGATCCACCTGTAGAACTTCTAATATGTATTGGAGAATGAGTATCATCTTGAAGTAAATATATCCTTCACAATATATCGGATTTAATCACAACAATAAAAATAAGATTAAAAAAGATTAGCATACATGATAAATAAAGAACTATTTAATTAGGGGATTTTAAATAAAAAATACAGAAAAAAATTCTCTAATTAGATATTTCATTAAATAAATAATACTTTAAGTGTATGGAATTTTATATAGCAGTTCATCTTTATGTGCGAGATATTTCCTACACAAGAAGAAAAAAAAAAACCCATTAATTTTTTCTTTAAATACTTTTTGAAGTAAAATGAAATAATTTCAGATATTTAAATTAAAATTTTTGTTGTAAAATGATTAATTACAAGCTATGCTTGATTAAAGTAAAAGAAAACTAATATCTGATTTGCTTTCATTGGTTCGACAATTTCCTCCTATTCATTAGCATGCCTTTCATTCAAAATAAAAATAAGAACACTACACTACATCAAAAACTATTACTAAATTATATAAATTAGATTTTAAGAAAAGATGATAATTTGGTAGAAAAATCACAAGCTTTTGACTTGTTTTTCTTATAATAATTGTCAGTTTATAAAAGTTTAGATTAAGAATGATTATTTGTGATTACTAATTGAAACTATAATTCATTTGTCATTATTACGCCATACTCTCATGATGTCACCGTGTATGCATTGATTATATAATAAACTGTACTCACGCGCGGACCGTACATCTTGCATGCATCATAGGTTTTGCTAACTATAATCGAAACTTCTCCAAGTTGATGGATGTTCTTTAAACTATGCAATTTTGCAACACCTAATTGCTCAAACCATAGTTGAAATACGATTTGCACATGTTATATATTCAGTTTTAATTCTCAGAATAAGTAAAACAGGATGATTCAATCGGAGCATTTTATCTTTCTCTCACTGGAAAAGATATAAAAAGAAAAAATAGAACATAATTTTGATGTGTTCCCACTTTATGGTATTTGCATTGTTTGTAGTATTAGCATTTCATAGACTGGAATTGATTGGCATTTACATTGTCTGAATCAATAAAATTTTCTGTAAATTTCAAAAATAAAAAGCGTTCTTCTAAATAAGAACAGCGGGAAATAACTTCATGACCTTTATGCTTGGAGTTATTGCTGTTTCATGCACTTAAGTATAGTTCCTACGATGTTTTTTACTTGTCTAGTATCTAGTACTGAGACTAATTTTGACGTAATTAGTGAGCTTAGTGGTCCAAAACTTCTCAAAACGAACACTTGTTAGTTTACACAGGTAATTTTATAGAATTCTTCTGAATATAAAAGTAAGAAACACATCGACAATTCAATGACAATGCTTGCTTGCATATTATTTGAATCTAATGTATATTATTCTTTTGTCGTAGTCTGAATGTACAATTCTATCACATGTACAATCTCTTCCTTGATGCTTTTTAGTAACATTTTTCATATAAGTGCACATAAAGAGTTTTTTCTTGGTTTGATATTCTATAAATAATATTTATTTCACAGTCATCCATTGAAATTTTTTTCTCTTATTTTTTTATGCACATTGCTTTTTTATAATTTAACAGCAAATCTATTATTACGCATTCATATAATAATCCTAAATATAACTAATCTAATTCTATAGAGAAGTTTCATTTGTTAGATTATTATAATCACTAGCAGATCTGGATTTCTTTGATGTGGTACCTAAACTGAAGAAAATTAAATATCTTTATTTCTAAAATATGTGATCCAAACGATCAGATAATATCGAACTTTTATTTATCAATTTTTATAGAAGAATCTATTAATATAAATTCCAAACAAGATCTGACATATAAAAGAGAAAATTAATGATTTTTAGACTGTGGTACGCTTTCTCCTAGAAAAACGCGTACAGATTTAGGGATTCAAGTAATATTGACAAAAACTCTGTTTTTGACAAATTTCACCGAATTGAAAATTATTTAAGTAACTTCCACACATATCACTTGGATGGAAAATTTTGCAAGAAATTGAAGAATTCCTAAGGATTTATTTTATATGAAAACGATAGTTGAAAGAGTGCATATATTTCTGTTGGGAAAAAATACTTAATAATTGATAATTATTTCCTTGACAATTTTTTTTGAAAGACTTGCATCAAAATACCAGTTGTTAAAATATTAGAGCTACATTGCAGTTATCCTTTCACGTGTGTGTAAATTATTTTAATGTACCTTATCGGCGTATATAACGCGCATCTGTGCTTTCAATCTGCATTCTTTTAAAGTGTTAGGTACGTTCGTTTTTATGAAGAGATCTGAAATGTACGTGTGACCGTGGTAGCCAAGTGGTCAATGTATCGGATCATGGTAGTTCGAGCCCAGTACCACTAAAGACCCGCCGTGAAGGGGAGCAATGCAAGTTAAATCTGTCGAGAGCTCAAACGTCCTTCCATTGGTGTGGTAGTTAGGAGTGATATGGTACCAGCTCAGGTGTCGTCTTTGTCACTTGACCATGGTTCAAAATTACAAGGTCGGTCGCTAAAAGCCCTCGTGAAGCTGAACAGTGCGACGTTAATATTCACTAACTCACTCACTCACTGAAATATACGTATAGCAATGCTATTATGTTTTGAAGTTATTCTCTCGAGGTATGGACTAAATTCATGACGGTCACGTGATAATATAAACACGTGTTCTACATTGAATTCAAAACGGATAATAAACTAGCTCGTACTTTTTATTCTATTTGTAAAACTTAGGTAAAATTTCAAATTGCATAGTTGGGTAAAGATGCTCAAGAGTTATAAAAAGAAATTTCTACAAAATGATTTTAAAATGAAAGGAAAAAAAGTCTTGTTTTATACATGTACTTTTAAATAAAGTGACAAATATTAATTTTTTTTAAAAAAAAGTTTCTGTAAAAAGCGTAATTTGGCAACAACGAAGTACATGAACTGATTTGCTGAAAATAGATAATTGCATTTATCGTGACTATGACATCACATGTGTTTTTGAACTTGATTGGCTAAAAACTCGTGGTTTAAAATTATCATGTGATTATGACGTCACATGAATTTAGTCCATTATCCCAAGTTTTTGAAAAAATAGAATAGTTCTATAGCTGTAAGTTTAAGCACATAAGGCATGTCATTTTTTAAAATAAACAATATTTTGATATACATAGAAGTCTTATTTTTTTATGCTCATCTCTTTATTTTTAAAGCTTACATTTTTATACCCGGTGTATAACGTGCACCCGTAAATTTCCATCTTATTTTTGTGTTAAAAGTGCACCTTATGCGCCGGATTTTAGGGTAAATAAATGGAACAATAATATTTTGATAATTTCGAACGCAATCATACAGATTTTATTTTATTTTTATAAACGTCACATTCTGAAGCAATGCGAGGGCTGCTAGCGACAGATCTCGTAATTTTGTACTTCGATTAAGTGACGAGATTGTTACTTGAGCTGGCACCACACTCTCCAAACTTGCCCATTCCACCAAACGTAAGTTCTTTGTAAATCGACATATTTAACATGCATCAGCCCCTCTCCACTAAGAGTCTCCAGTGGTCCAAGCACTTGAAAAGGCCGGTAATAGGTTCGCGACTATGACTACAGCCAGTGGCGTAACGTACACCCCCGCATCGTGGGGGGCAGGACTCTAGGGGGTCCAAAGCCTGACTGACGCCAAATACATAAGATCCGGCATGGTGTCCAGGGGGGAGCCTGACTCTTCAGGGGGAGTCCTAATATTCTCCGTTACGCCACTGACTACAGCCATTTAGTATCTATTCGAATAGAATAATTGAAAAAGAGCCTGGAGAAACACATTTTCATGTGAGCCACTCATAATTCAAGAATATATTTTTTAAAAAAAACAAGAGAGAAGTAATAAAATACTTCTTTAAATGGTAGAGATCCAACAAAAGAAAATTCTTTCTTAAAATTGAAAGATTAAATTAATTAACAACGTTTCCACATTAATTAATAGTCTTTTAAAGTAGCGCACACAGGAATTCCTCAAGGGGGGGGGGGTCCAGGTTGGAAGTTCACCATTCTCGTACCACGTTCCAATACGCCGCCCAACATATTCTTTTGATTTTGTCGATTTTCGGGAATAAAAAACAGTAAAAAATTAATTATTGAATAAATAATTAACTTTTATGAAGAAAATTAATTATTAAAAACAAATAATTAAATTTTACGTACTATATACATAGGATTATAATTAATCGAAAAAAATGAAGGGCTATGAAGGGGGTGTGGAGCGCCATTGGTCTTAGCAAATTTGAAATGTTTTTCCAATAATACAATTTTTAATAATAGAGCAACAGAAGAAGAAAAAATACATGAATACTTCTGAACCAAAGATACCTTATTTTGGAGATTCATTAGAATATGTAACTGAAAAAAAAGGTTATGACTCAGAAAGGCATTGAACAGAACATTCAAGATTCATTGAAACTTAAGATGTTTTTGAGTAACCTAAAATCATTAGATTTTGTCATGTTAGAAAAAATAAAAATACATAAAAATTGTACTGTTTTTAAGGACAATATCCATTAAACTTATAAAAAAATATGTGTGTGATTTTATTTCCCTAATTAAATGCCTAAGAAATAACATAATTTGATAACTCATTAAAATATATCATTACTAAAATAGATGGTTAAAACTCTAACTCTTCTAAAAAATGTTGTAATTATAATTACACCTATTTTTATATTTCAGAGGAAAAAATTACAGAACATATCCGCGTTATTTTTTTTTTACAATCGAAATTTTCCTAGAAAATTTTTAAATTCGAAGTACTGTCAGCTAAAACTAACAAACCGTTTCGTTATTCGATTTTGTTTTTAAACTCTTTTTGCCCTGAAATAAAATATCCGAGATTAAAAATAACTTGAAACTCAGTCACCCATATTACGGCATATTAAAGTCCAACTAAAGCGGGCTGTAAATCTCGAATAAAATTAGTTAAAAATAACGGTATACTAGGAAGTTCAAAGACCTGGAACTTGGATTAAGACAATTAACAGAATTCATCACAGCAGAGCATTACGCCGGTATTTAAAAGAATATTTACACATCATTTGACTGACAAGTATCATGTACTAATTATCTATTCTTGCAATCATAGTTCTTAGAAAATGGATGGCTAATTTTACGATAATTACTTTAATGAAAACGTTAATCAGTGTTCTAACTTCCTCGTAGTTGCAAAATTTTCATTTATTCGAAGTCGTTTTTTAAATTCATATTCATGTATTTAAGTTCTTTGCACTTATGTTCCTTATTTGTGAGACAGTAAATGCTTCTTTTTTTTTTCCGCGTTGCCATTTTTTTTCTCCGTGGCAAATGAATTTTGTTTTTCATTTAGAAAATAGAACTCCGTTTTGTTTGAAGTTTTCTGCAAAAAAAAAATAAAAATTAATTGATACCAAGACATAAAATTAGAAAAGGAGGACGTTAACCTTACTTTACTCGTGTCCCTAACCATGAACACTTATTATTTTTGAGAGAATGGGGCGGGGAAAAGAGACATTTTAATTCGGCTGTGAGAGGAAAATGTAACTGTTTTGTTCTTTTTAATTGGCTCTTTCTGGAAATTTGAGGACAATCCGTTTAACAAAAAAAGTGAGTTCTTTCTTAAGTACAAATTCTATAACATAAGAAAAGATTATTTCAGTAGAGAGAGTTACTCATTCGCTTACACCTAAGAATAATTGGTACTTTTCCGTTTTGCCTGCGCAGGCTATAAAATCGCCGAAAATGGTATAAACGACGCCAAACAAAATAATCCTGCTGGTAACCTTTGACCACCATATTTTTAAAACGTTATGACCTTTTCTTATCAGTAACATCTTTTTCATGATACATCAAAAAATAGATGGAGACCCAATGAGAACTAACATTTTTTAAACACCCTTTTATAAGCTTCACTTGTATGTAACGGAATCTTTGAACTCAATTTTCAGCCACTTTAAAAGGTCAGATTAATTCGAAATTTTGCTCACTTGTCCAGGATTGGTGACAATACAAAAAAAAATAATAATTTTGTTCCATTGTCCCGATCAGGATGTTTCAGGATTAACGATTTCCCATTTTCAGATCTCATTCCGCATCTGGCGACTAATTTCAGATCCCATTTTCAGATTTGGTGACTAAAAGATAAGTTAACTAATAAAAGATATATGATTAACTATAAAAGGGTGTTTTTTAGTTTTTTGAAACTATAATTTTTTGTGCTGTTGGCAATAAAGCCTGCTTGGCAAGATTTACGCTCGCGAAACGGAAAAGTACCGAATAATCTTTTTTGATATAGCTCTGTTATCAAATTAACGACATTGGAGGAAATAATGCCGATTTAAGTGTAAGCTTTCCTCAAAACACAGGCCACGTTAGTCGAGGTATCATTGTTGCACGAGGTCCAGTGCCATTGAATCAGTAAGAGTTAGATTAACGTTACACTATAAGGCCAAACGAGGGCTATTGGTGACTGACCTCGTAATTTTGATCCATGGTCAACTGACGACGACACTTGAGCTGGTACTTCCCTCTTCAAACTACCACACTATGCCAACAGGAGAACTTTGAGATAGACTGTACTGAAAATAAATTAAAGCTGAGTAACTTTAAAGAATAGTATCCGAATTCAAAATACTTTATTTCATTCTGAAAATTGCTAGAATATTAATTCAGTAGTCTCAAAAACTTGGCCTAGACAACCCTGCAGCTCGTATAACTCGGCCCCACTTTTGCAAGTCGAAGATCCTGAACAGTAGTGAGCAAGACATTATGTCCGATGCAGAAGTTATTGCTACTGTCACAGTTAGTGAAAAAATGTCGGACATGATGAAGACGCTAACCCATTGAGGCCATCCTATAAATTCCTAAAATATCACATAATAAGGAGCTAAAGGCTGTCGAAACCATCCTTCCAGTATTTTGAACAAGGTGCGTCGGTAATGGACTTATGTTCTTTCGTCGTCTTCATGATGAAGCAGCAAAACGCAGAGTGCTGCACGGAAGACAACATGACGTTAGGCATTTCTTTAAAAATAGTAGCCAGATTTTGCAAAGTCGGCTATTTAATTTCCATTATACACAGGCTTATGCCTTCATAAAGTATTTTTTCTTAGGTTTGTCTGATCATGTAAATTACTTTTCATACGATGTACCAATTAATTTTCAATTTCCATGCAGTAAATATTCCTTGCCTTCCTAAAGTACGTACTGTTCCTTTGTTTAAGGGTATTTGGGCAGTTTATTTTCTGTGGTATTCTCAAGCAAGCAATACATACAAATGTAGTATAATATTTTGTGAGGAATCACTTGTACTCCTCCTTTTTTAATCCCATTTTCAATAATCCAGCATTTTCACAAACTTGGGCACCCTTCGGTCTACAATAGGAGAGTATTAGGTTGGAACTTCAGTGCCCGTAGAGATAAGCATACTTTACTATATTTTTCATTTTTAAATGAATTTATTCATTTTTCTTTTGTGGTATAAAATATGTTCCATGTGTCGGCTGCTATGTATTGCTAATAAATTGAAATTTAAAATGCTACAGCTAACAACTGCGCATTTACGGTATCCGACTACCCTAAAATTGTGAATTTTGCCAAAAGTTGACAAATTTTTTATGACTTTATTTTATAGGCCATCTTATTAGATTTTAAAAATACCAAGTTTATTATTTTCCGCTCACTAGAACAAACACTAAAAGTATTTTAGTAAAAGCAGATGCCATTACTTTAAGCAAGATGTCATACTTTAAAACGCGTTTTACTCGAAATGTGTGCTTTTTAAAAAAAAAATATGCTCAAACGGGGCCAGCGATTGCTGAAAGAGTTTTAAAAATAATTAACTGAAATTTCTTGTGTATGTTCTGTATAATAGTAGAAGTGTTTTAACCTTCAGATTTATCAATCACTGTTTTATTACAAAATTTTCAGTCCCTTATGCGAATATAATCACTGTTATTTTAAGCAATTTCATATAATAACTAAGATAAAATGCTCTAGTTTTTGTAAAAATTAAAATATCTCTTATCCTCAAAGTAATTTCAAAAATGAATAACATAGCAACACATCAGAATTGAAAAATTGAAAATTTGTCCATAAACTTTTGGTACAGAATGGGCCGCATTTAGGTTATTTTTATTTGGTAAATATTGAATTTCTCTCTCGCTAACAGATAAATGAAAGTTATCGATTCCAATTTAAGTTGACATTTAAAAAAGTTAAAGGAAAACTTATATAATGTATGTTCATTCTCGCTGTATTTTTCGATCTACGATAAAATTATTATTTTTTATTGCAAAAAAAGTTTTTTGAAATATGTTTTACTTGAGGTATCCGACTACCCTAAAATTGTGGGAATTTTTCAAAAAAAATTACGATGTTTTTTATTATTTTATTTTATAGGCACTCTTATTAGCTTTATAAAAATATCAAGTGTATTATTTTCCGTTCACTAGAACAAAAACTACAAGTATTTTAGTAAAAGCAGATGCCCCCATATCTTTATACAAAATGTCAAATTTTAAAATGTGTTTTTTTTTTTTGTTTTTTTTTGAAAAACTGTACGGGGACAGCGATTGATCAAAAAGTTTTGAAAATAAATAACTGAAAATTTTTGTGCATGTTCTGTATTATATTAGAAGTACTTTAATCTTCAGTTTTATCAATCACTGTCTTATTACAAAAATTTACAGTTTCTTATGTCAATATAATCACTGTTTTTTAAACAATTTCATGCAATAACTAAGATAAAGTGCTCTAGTTTTTGTTAAAATTAAAATATCTCTTACCTGAAGGTCATTTCAAAACTTAATAACATAGCAACACATCAGAAGTGAAAATTGAAAATTTGTCCATAAACTTTTGGTACAGAATGAGCCACGTTTAGCTTATTTTTTGCAAATTTTTACCAGTTTTTTTCCATTTTAGTAATAATAATTTCTTTTTCTCTTCTTAATTTTAGCATATTTTTCTCAAAATGTACTAAAGAAATCTAAAAACAACAAAAAAATTCCCATACCTCCATTTTTTCAAAAAAAAGTTGTCGCAAGTAGTCGGATACCTTAAGGAAATTTTTTAAGGATAAAACTTTATGAACATACTTATATGCTTACAGTCAAAATTTATAAGAAAACTGAAACATTTTCTCTTTGAAAAATTGTGATCCATGTTTAGTTCAGGCGAAGACGGTTTTAATGAATTTTCTTTCTGATATTTAAAAATTCTCTAACATTTATATGCAGATTCTTAATGGCTAAATACATGAAGGCAACACGATAATAAAAACTACGTGTTCAATATTGAATTCACAAAATTGATATTAGACTAGTATTATTTGTTCTAATTGTAAAACTGGATTAAATTTCAAATTTGCTAAACATGTTCAAGTATTAAAATTCTTCAAAAAGTTTTTTAAAACTAAAAAAATTCTTATATAATAAGTGCATTTTTAAATCAGATGCCTTTTGTTTTTCTTTGTACATTATTATTGTTGAAAATTACGTTCTTTTTTAAAAAAAAGTTTCTGTAAAAGTTGTCAACACTGAAGCGCATGACTAAAGATGGTCACATGATAAAGGCAATCACGTGTTCCCGACTTAATTCAAAAGTGACACTTAAAGCTGTTTTAGCCAGATGAACGAGAGCGTGAACTTAACACGGGACACATTTTCAGACAGAAAAAATGCTTCAACTTTTATACAAATTTGTGACATTGTAACTCATGCATTTGTTCATAATATATGTTCTTCAAATTTCAAAATAATTCACAAATAATTAGTTGTTTCTTTTAACATGTGAAGGGATAGCTCATTTAGTATTACGGTAGAAGAGAAAAAATGCAAAATACATTTTATAAGAGAACCGACTGGGTGACGTGGTTGGTTTTTCACTGGCCTTCCGCACCCAAGGCTGCGGGTTCGACCCCGGCCCAAGTCGGTGGATTTTCATGATGCAGAAAATCGACAGCGACCATATCGTATGATTATGCGGCACGTTAAAGCTCCCTAGAGTGTCTGTTTGGCTTGGATGCTCTCAGAAAAATTAAATCCTAGTCCAGGTTCGCATCGTCAAGAGCTCTGGTGCCTCTCTCTGTGGAGGAAACTGGGCGTCAAAATTGCTTGCTGTAATTGGTATCGCCTATATGGTGCAGCGCTAAAAAGTGATACCAGCTCCTGGGGAATGTACTAGGTCTGCGAAGGTTTAAAATACCAACGCGCAACCCCATTGAAAAAAAAATTTATAAAAGAAAAAATGTGTCAGTTCTCGGATAATAATGAGTAGTGTGACAGTGATTCTCTACAGCATAGGTTTCCAACTTTTTTTAAACTGGCACCCCTTATTTTTGTGAATATTTCGATACCGTCCCCTTTTCTAATAAATATTTCTCTCTCTCTCTCTCTCTCGATTCCGCCCTCACCCACTCTAAAGAAATAAGAGTGTACATAAAACATGGTAAAAACAAGAGTAAAATTTTAAAAAGTATTCTATTACTAATAGAATATATTTTTTTAATTTAATTTCTTTCTAAATCCTCAATTTCTTTACTCGCGAATCTGAAACAGCTATTGCCACAAATATATTTAAATGTGTAATATATATTATATATTTTAGTCATAGATAGGATATTGATGGAATTGAAACACACGCTATTGAATTTCTTCTTCATTTAAAAGAGTGGAATAAAAGTTTTAGATTACCTGTTATAAAGACAGGCAGGGGTTTTGATGATGCGAAGTAATTCTGAATAAACTATTGCTTTCAAAATAAATATAAATTGACAGTTTCAGCCTTTAAAGAATCGCACGTTAATTCCTGGTTAACAAATTAAACTATGTTTTTTGGATAATAAACGAAATGAAATGCTGTGGATGAAACATTTTTCCTACTGCTCGCAAACAAAGGCAACATGTATATACATACTACAGAAATTAAAAAATTAACTATATCATTCACTTTAATGTAGGTCCGAATGCAATGTCATCTTTAAGTTTTTCATCCACTTCCCGAACCACTGAAATATGTGAATTTTCGTACATGTCATATAGAAATGATTTAAATACATACAGTCAACATGTAAACAGTATTAAAGTTTACTTTTGTTAGTACATAATCAGCGCGTGTTTTTTTTTGAGGGGGTCGGGGGTCTTTTTTAGGCTATATTTGGTTAATCTGCCCAAGCCCCTCCGTACCATCTCAACGCCCCCTGATTTTCTCTGGGTTTTTCACTGACCTCCTGAAAACCTCAAAGACCCACAAGGGGGCGTTATCGCCCAAGTTGAGAACCTATGTTCTACAGGATGGAGAAACCAAAATATAGTATTTCAATGTTGGTGTACTTTTATATCTGAAAAAATATTCCGAATTTGGGTCCAATTCTCTAACATCAGCCGAAGAAGGCCTTAACTAACTTGTACTTGTTCTATTTGTAAAATTTAGATAAAACTTCAAATTTCATGATTGGGTAAAGATGCTCAAATATAATGAAAAAAAATCATCAAAAAGATTCTAAAATTAAAAAATGTCTTATTTTATTCGTGTACTTTTAAATTAAGTATATTTTGCTTACTTATGTTCGTTATTACTGTCGTTTAAGAAAGAGTTTCTTCAAAGAGCAAAAGTTGGCAACAATGAAGTACATGTACTGATTAGCTGGAAATACGTGATTGTATTTGTTGTATGACTATGACGTCATATGAATTTATGAGCTAATCGGTTAGAAACACGTGTTTCTCATTATCACGTGACTAGGAAGTCAAATGAATTTAGCCGTCAAACACCAAAACCTCCCGAATGGACTAAATTCATGACGGTCACATGATAAATATAAACACGTGTTTTACATTGAATTCAAAACAGATAATAAACTATAGCTCGTACTTTTTATTCTATTTGTAAAACTTAGGTAAAATTTCAAATTGCATAGTTGGGTAAAGATGCTCAAGAGTTATAAAAATAAATTTCTGCGAAAAGATTTTAAAATTAAAGAAAAAAAAAGTCTTGTTTTATACATATACTTTTAAATAAAGTGACAAATATTAATTTTTTCAAAAAAAAGTTTCTGTAAAAAGCGTAATTTGGCATCAACGAAGTGCATGAACTGATTTGCTGAAAATGGATAACTGCATTTGTCGTGACTATGACGTCACATGTGTTTTTGAGCTTGATTGGCTAAAAACAAGTGGTTTAAAATTATCATGTGATTATGACGTCACATGAATTAAGTCCACTGAAACTTTTATTGGAATTTAGATAAAACACGAGCTATTAGTAATGATATTATGTTTTCTTTTAACAGACATGAGAGAAAAATAGTTAATCGTATTTTTAGATATCCATTAAAATACAAAAGGAAGTTAAATACGCCTTCAGTGCATGTTACACTGTAAATACATATATATTCTCTTCCTATTATTTCAAAAGAGAACAATCACTGTTTTTAATCTATATAGTGGGGGAGTTGGCCCTATTAGCAATTGGTGCATTGAATAAAAAACATAACTATAATTACCGTCATTCTTCCCTTAGATATTTAGAAATATGAACACTATAACCATTAAATTGGAAAACGAAAATACCATGAAAAATTTGTTATCTTTCTAATTACACCATGTTACACCTGGTATTCGGTTCGGATATTCCTCTACCATAACTTTTTTTCCCTTCTTAGTTAAATCCTCGTGTGAATAAAATAATCACAATTCACGAGTAGCCTATTTGAAAGTTGTTTTTTGTGATCGTTGTTGTGTAGATAGCAGCAAGATTACGTAAATAAGCAGTTTGTCCATTTTTGTAGAGAAGATAAAAATGAAAGAACTTGTTGGGAATAACCCACCTATTACAAAGCAACATAATCTTGTCTGCATCAAAACCGCTTTGAAAAGACAACTAAAAGTTAAATTTAACTTCCAAGTTTGGTTTCGAGGTTACTTTTTGAGTTGGAAACTCAGTTTTACTTTATTTATTGCCATCAAAAAAGTTAAATATATAGATTATATATGTTACCGGTAAAGTATGAAATCCGGCATTCTATAGAATGCCTAGGCATTCTACACAATGCCTAAATCTAGCCGGCAATGTATGAAATGATTCCTATTTCACACATTGTCTAGGCATTGAATAGAATGCCTAATGAGAAACCGGCAAAGTATGAAATATATCTCAGATTCGTTTCGAATATTGTCATTTGGCAAGACATAAAACTTTTAACGCGTGTCTCAGACTCAGAATTTGTTAATTGTACATTGCTGTTTGTTCGGAAATGTCAAAATACTCAATTTTACTTAAACTTGTTCAACAAAAAATTGGTTTTTTCCTGTGCTGCCTAAAAATGGAGGAGCAAGCTATAGTGTTGGAGAAGGTGTCATGATCTATAGTAGGGGTCGGCAACCTATGTCACACGTGCCACATGTGGCACGCGGTACAATTTTCAGAAACACTTTGCACTACTCAACAAATTTGTAAATTTTTCAATTGTTTGATTTTCAATATTCGTATAGTGTCCGGCTTCATATACTGCATGGATCGCTTTCGGTTATCCGAACGGTGTCCGGTCCCAATTGATTCGAAAAAACGACGTGCTACTGCAAATTATAAAATCAAAACAATTTAAAATATGAATAATCAACGTCACACCCTCAGCGAGTCACCGTAAAATTATCAAACGTTGACCGGTCCGGAAGATAAAAATGTGCGTCACGGATTCTTTTTTTTTCTCCAATGGGGCTACAGATTGGTATTTTTGCCTTTTTCAGACCTAGTACATTCCCCAAGGGCTGCTATCCCTTTTTAGTGTGGCATCATGTTGGCGATACCAATTGCTGCTGGTAATTTTGACACCCAGTTTCCTTCCCAGAGGAAGGTACCTGAGCTCTAACGATTTGAACTTGTTCTAGGAATTTAATTTACCAAGAGCAAAATTAAATTCCGAATTCTGGGGATGGGATAAAATTCTGAAAGAACTTTCAACCATATACAAAAATGTTACACATTATGATATTGAACCTTTGTGAAGATAGCCAGAAAAAACAGAAAATTATTTAAAAAAAAGGTATTGTAGTAGTTTTTTTTTCCGAATGCCAATATATTGGCATTTGTAATGAGAAGGAAATAGGATGGTTTCTATCGACTTGAAACTTCTGAAGGAATTTGAATACAAGTATATGCGAAATCACAATTTAGCAATAATTTTTTTAATAGCAGTCTCATTATTTTGTCAGAATAACATTTGTACTTCTAGGAATGTAAGTCATTGATATAATATCCTAATCATGACCTTTTTTCATACTTTGCCTAAATAGATTTAGGCATTTTATAGAATGCCTAGGCATTCCATACAATATCTATGCAAAGTATGTAATAAATCTCTTATTTCATACTTTGCCTAAAAACGTCCGGCATTGTATAGAATGCCTAGAATGGAATGCCTTCTATAGAATACCGGCATTTCATACTTTGCCGGTAACATATATAATAAAATTAATTAACTCTTTAAATTATATAATCATTAAAAATTTTAATGAGATTTATAACAAGTCATTTGATTATATTTTTATAAAAAATAAAGACTGAACATTAATAATTTGTTGACATATTTAAAAGCAGCTTGTAAAATTCTCAGAAATTGTGTTGAGTAGTAAATTTTTTAAGATGGGAAAATTTCAAATATAATAATTTTTGTTCGAATATACTGTAAATGTCTGGAAAACAATATGCTATAACGTGGTTGAAGAATTAGGGGTTTTCTGAGTCATCAAGTGCTGTTGTCAAGAACAGATTTTACGGAACTTTCCGGAAAGTTAAAGTACTGTAGTGGTATCTACATGAGCCAGTAACAGCCACCATGCACGATTGATCACTTTTATCAAGTGGTCATGTAACTCGGCTACGAACCTGAGTATCACGGGTTCTGTTCTCCACAGATCTATACAAAAGCAACCAATGTCAAAATATTAAAAAGTTGGGAATTTAACTTTCAAGCTTCGTTAAAAAATTTCCCTATCAACAATATTGAAATTTATGATACTGTGCGTTGATACGGTAAATGTATTTTGGATTTTTTTTTATTTGCTTTAATAATCACTGTTGTAAATTAAATGTTAAATGAATAGAGATGGCGCTGCAAGTCATCTGGCAGATATACTTTGCTTAGCTTGTAGAGTCTGAATTATGTAATGTTTTTTGTGCTATAAACATGTCTTCTATGCGTGTCGTCCAATAAACCAAAATGTCTAAAAGATGGACTGAATTATTGAAACGATATAAAAATATAATGGAAATATAATCATTTGATTGACAATGGAATTAAGATTAAGGAATTATAACAATTACAATTAACTTTGGTTGTCCTCGCAGACAAAAATTTAAAAATTTATTAGTCGAATACATAACGCTTAACTCTCATTTCATATAATATTATCATTGGTTGTTCTTGAGTCAAACCAACCACCCATTTTTAAAGAAAACCCTAATTTAATTCAACTAGTCGAGATATTGAGTATGCTCATATAAGTACATTTGCATATTTCAACAGTCAAAAGATATAAATTTAAAAAGTATAATTCATTAAATATATCTTAGCTTTTTATTATACTTATAATAAAATGTATTTGTGTTAATGTTTGATTTTTTAATGAGGTACAGAAATTCAGAAAAATCAAACCGAAATTCTATATGCTGAAATTCATGTGAGAAGTTCTAATCGAGTAAATTAATATTGCTTGGAAATGGTTTATAAAAAGGTTGCATAGAAAAGAAAAAATTTAAATTCAAAAGAGCATTATGTTACTTTTTGAATTTAAGAG
The DNA here is from genome assembly GCA_019973975.1 of Trichonephila clavata. NCBI lineage: Eukaryota > Metazoa > Arthropoda > Arachnida > Araneae > Nephilidae > Trichonephila > Trichonephila clavata. The sequence continues at coordinate 43,743 of BMAO01001760.1, read as the reverse complement.
CATGACTTTTAAATAAATGGTTTATTCAATCTCTTATCGGCAACATTTGACAAATTATTTTTTCCAACTTGTCACATTTTAGCTTTTAAGTTTTTATTTTGTCACTGCCTGCATATTAAAACGTTCCACTTTTCAGTTGACTGCACTTTGTTGTCAGTTTTATTTAATTATTCTTTGTTAAATGTCTTTGTTTTAAACTGGCTTTAATTCAGGTTATCTTTTAATCACTGCTGTGTCTTCCGGATTACATTCAAATGCATGTCTAGTATATATATTGTTATTTGTGTATTAGTTTTGCATAATTATGAATCCTTACTTAAAACGATCGCACATGATTAGAAAGGATTCGATACATTTAGTTTTTTTTTCATATGACATTAATATTTGGCGCATAACGTTTATAAAAAACAAAACTAACAATTTCATAACTCCTTTTTCAGTTTTAATAATCAAACATTTCAGATTGTAATAACAGTCGGACCTCCATTTTACAAATCTCTCTATTCTGCGAAGTTTTTCTGGAATCAAGAATAAAGTTGATTAAAAGATGAATATTTAACGAATTTTCTACAAAACGAACTTTTTTTTCTGGATTTATCGACTTCGTTAAATAGAGGTTTGACTGTATCTTCATATTTAGTTTTAAAAAGAAGTAAAATGTTTTTTAAAAAGCTTGGAAGAAAAAAATATATAAACTTTAAAAATATATATATACTTTTAAAATAACTTTATATGCGAAAATCTGAAAGTGTCTAGTCACTCCGTCAATGCAATTGACAGAATATTCACGTAAAAATTTTAGAACAAGTACCGTATACTACCGAAGTATAAGCAATGTTCAACTGATATTTATAGTTTAATTTTTTCCTAAAAAAAGGCATAAATAAAAGAACATTTTAGTTGTAAAAAACTGTTACTATAAACTTTACATAGAGAAATAATAAATATAAATCATGGTAATCGAAAGACTCTGATATATGTACAATTAATTACGATTCCCACTCATTAAAAAACATCTAATCAAAATTTGAACTGTGGTATTATAAAGCCAATTACTATTAATAATTTTTGCAGAATATGAAAACAAAGGCAGTTTGTTTTAATAAACAAATGTTTATAATTGTCGTTTGCTTTCCTTAGCTTGAGGTTCAATGGAACATAAATTCATTTCATTGCTTACAATTTCTCAAGTGATTTTAAATACTTTTCTATAATCATAAACGGCTTTTTCCCCCTAAAATAATCTTTAATTGATGATAGAGGAAAACAATACTGTTAAATGCATTCTTAAAAGAGGGAAAAGGGCAATCTCTCTCAAAAACATTTAAAATTATTTTTATAGCTAATTTTCCTTTTAGTAATGTTTTCTTATATTATAATAGTTCACCTCATAAGACATGCTCTAAAAACTGCAATCACACAATTTTTTTAGCAAAAAAGGAAAAAATGTGTATGATTCCTAATACCCTCCATTTGCATCTTCCTTTTAATAATAAGCATCTCGCTATCTAAAACATTTACTTAGTTAAACGATATCTACCTAAACTAAAACAAAGAATTTTATCATTCATTAGCAAGGTTTCAATTAACACAGTTCTAGAAATCATTACTGCGAAATAGCATATTAATTCATTTTGACTCACATTTAATGGGGAAGAATAATACATTCAGTTCCAGATAAAACTTTAAACTATTCTCCTGCTAGATAATTAGACCAAGTCTATGAAAGTAATGCAAAATCAAAATTAGAATTACATACACCTTCCTTCACAACCAGAAACAACAAAGAAACATCAGGTCCAATTTAAAACAAAAGCAACAGACATAAAAAGAAAGTTCGAAAAACAGATCTGGACGGTTGATACAATTCTTTCTAATCCGACACAAATGTGGCACCCGATTTGCTACAAATAAGATCGGCAGTCACCTTTCTAGCTATCGATCAAGCAGACAGTCAAGCCTCGTGGCACATGTCTCACACTGCGAATAAAAATCAAAACACTTAAAAATAACAATAGCCTTCGAAAATTAAAATGTTCTGCTGCTTCGTTGCATTCTAATCACGTTCTCGATGACTGGAACTAGTTTTTTTTTTTCCTTTAGAATTATGAGATTTTTCAAAATCGTTTGTAACTTAGAACATGGAATTTATTCGCTTCGTAGCAATTCTTTCAGAATTCTTGTAAATAGATAAATAATTCAGTAGATAAGCAAGGTATACGAATTTAAAGTAAGAATTGATTTGATGTATAATTCTCCATGAATTTTTGATAAAAATCTTCGTGCCAACAGGCTAATTTATCTTAATTCTCATAGATTCTTCAACCGGCACCTGTATGGATTGTTTTTATTCATAACCATTGTGATGGATGTCCTATGACACACGTCAGTGTTGGGGAGTTAGAATGAAGATCAGTCAGCCATAATCAAAACAAATATAATTTATAAATCCTTTAAAAAGTCTCAGCAACCCAGGCTAAAAAATGCACCGAAATTTAAGTATTGGTGCAAAAGCGAGGTAGATGAGATATTTAATATTTAATTATGAATTGAATCACTTACTTTTGGAACGTTTTGGTAATATACATTCCAAATAATCGCAATTCTATAATCTCAACTCTTCGACTTCTAGTCGATATTATTCTAATGGAGAGATATCTTATTGACAAACTCATCAATTATCAATCTCAAATATTAAGTAATTAATCGACGAGTCTATCTCGACTAACTTTATACTACTTTATGTTAATCACTAACTTCTATCATCTAACTCCTAACTTCTCTCTCCTCGAACCTAAATATTAATGCTTAAATATACGCCTTGATTTCATAAACCACATCATTTTCTTCAGGAGAAAGTTTTCAATAGAATAATATTTAAAGTAATAGATTTTCCCCAAGAGGATTAGTAGGAGGCTCGCGAGTAGACACGTTACACCATGAGATAAGTCGACTTAGAAAATTTTAAGATTTATGATTTATATATTAACGTTTTTGCCAATTTTTCTGAACGGAAATTAAATTTCTGCCAAATTTTATTTTTCATATAGTAAAATTCATCGCTCTTCTACTTAGAGTAGGTAAAAAATATCGAAAGAAAAACAATTTATAATTTTCATTAGTCAATATAAATTAAGGTAGTTTAAAAATATTACATGATGCGAAACAATAGTACACAAAACTTGATATTAACTCATCTTTTTGACAGAATACCGAAAAATCCTTTTTTTGTAAGGATTTAATTTAAAATAGGTGACTTTTGAAAAAAAATCCAACATTGAATAATTTTCATTGCACTTTTACTATACACTATTTTATTGGTATTTAAATAGCTTCGCGTTCTTTCTAGCTGAGCATTGTGTGATTTGCACTGAATGTAAAAAAGTGATATTTTCAAAAGACAAATTCGGTTAAGTTCATTTAAAAAAAATCCAGACGGCAACTGGAAAATGGCTTCTTAAGAGTAATGATGAAGTAATAGGTTTTAAAAAATATAATTCCGTATAATGATGACTACAGATGATGTTTGACTCTAAATGTTTACATATTTTTCAGGACAAAATGATACAGTTCACAATTTGGTCTCTCAATTTGAATTTGGGTTGCTGACCACTGCAAATGCAACACACCATTAAAGCACCAAACAAATTGGGTTTAATTATCATCGGGAATATATGTAAACGTAGGGATATGCAAATGAGGTATCCACGGAGGGATATGCAAACGATTGGTTCATCAACGCAGACGCACATCATGGACACCTGCAGATATCACCAATATGCCCTATATGAGGATTAGAACACCGTTGTGTAGTACTGCTTTTCGTACGGTTGATTTGCGATAGCATTTGAACAGTTTCAGTATGCCTCAAAGAATGGCTTTAGAGTATGTTTCAGATTTCGACCGAGGAAGACTTATTGCCTATACAGAACGGGGATTATCCTTCAGAAAAACCGTAGATCATATCGGACGTAACTAAGCAACATTTATGTAGATCTTACTATTGAATAATTTGAGGACATTCAATACGGTTAAGTTATCTTTAGAGCAGGGCCGATCCCAGCAAGTGTGCAGCTGATGCCCCGCAATGAGGCTGCCGCAGGCTGCACATAGTTCTATCAATCTAGCCTAGTTTTTTACGAATTTCTTAAACTATAATAAGTTGAATAAATATTCTGATTTTTAAATAGTTATTGAAAAATCAAAATAAGTCCCGATAGCATAGCATGGTTCAAGAAAAATAAAATTTTAGTGCACAGTGTGTTGGTCCACTAATGCCTACTCTTTGCACACATCCTTCATTTGACAGCAAAATTCGTGGTAGAACCGGCAATACCACAATGGAAAAGGTTTTCTTGCTTGTCAGCGGCACTGGTGGCACAGTGTGGACCGATGCTTAACAAAGGCCTCTCAAAAATTATTTTTGTGAAAGTTGCTTTACGAAAATATCTAATATGGTTAATATTGCCTTCGACATAAAAGTGTTCAAATTCGATATGCATTTGGGAGAATTAAAAGTTTTAAATTTAATAATAGCCTTACAATTTAGAAGAACAAAATAGAGGGGGGGGGATTTTTGTGTGTCTATTGGCATTTTTATTAATGTTTTATTAATGGTATACAGGTAGATGAGTTTATAACGTCAACGTTAAGTATTAGTCAAAATATGAAAAACTCTCTAGAGGGGCGGCACATTAGTTCTTTGCACGAGGGCGGCCGATACCTAGGGTCAGTCCTGTGTTCTAGAGGGAAAAATTATTCAAATGAATAGAGATAAAGACATTTGATTTAATTTATGATCTCACCTGAAATCAATATTTTGTACAGAAGTCAGAAGTAAAGTTTAATTATTCTAAATATTACTAATTAGAATTAAGGTAAAATTGTTTTTTCTTTCTAAGCGAGCATAAATATTTTCTTCCAGTAATGAAATGAAAAACAATTCTCTGTTACAGTACTTTGTAGCTCTGTTACAGACTGGAAATCCAAACGTAAAAAAAAAAAAAAAATGTATTCTTGTTTACTAAGCTTACTTTTTTTATCCCTACGCGAGGGGAAAAGGGGAGGTTCTGAATATCCAATTCATCTCATCCATCACAACATTCATGTTTAGTGATTACTCGAAGAAAATGATGGTCTTGGTCTTTCTCATGTCTTAAAGAGGCCCCAAAAAAAAATGAATTGCAGTAAAAATAGACCTAATCCATCTTAAACTTCGGTTAGGAATGAGATGTAGCCTCCTAAAAGGATTACTTTCCCATACTAATTTAAAAAGATTTTGACGAGATAGGTTTTCTCTCTCTAAAGTTGTAGACAATTGGAATTGGATTATTGGAATAATTAAATTTCATTAATGAATAAATAGTGACAAACAAATATATATATATATATATTTGTTTGTCACTATTTATTCATTTATTACGGTCACGCAAATCCGAGATATTGCGAATTGGTAGTCTTCGAACTTTGAGCTGCCGTCCCATGACATCCCAAATGTGTTTTATCCGATGGAGATCCGGTGAGTTAGGTGGCCAGGACATTGACTGGAATTCAGCATCATGTTCCTGGAACCACTCCAACACAATTTTAGCCTTGTAACACGGGGCGTTGTCCTGTTGGAACATTCCATTTCCAGCTCAAAAAACAGAGGTCATGTAAGGGTGCAACTGGTCCGCAATGATGTTCAGATACCTTGTAGCATTCAGGGTCTGCTCAACCACAACCACGGGTCCCAGAGACGCCCAAGAGAACGTCCCCCAAAGCATAATACCGCCACCACCGGCCTGTGTATGATCTACTGTACATTGAGGGAGCAACTGTTCGCCTGGAAGATGGTGTATCCTGACACGTCCATCGGCGTGATGAATGACAAACCGTGATTCATCTGACGAGGCAACTCTCTCCCACTGATCCATGGATCAGTCGCGATGTTCCCGGACCCAGCGCAACGAAATTGGCTATGACACTTGGTCAGCAAAGGCACATGAGTGGGACGTTTGCTGCGTAGCCCCATATCCAACAGTGTCAGTTTGCTCCGATACTATTCTACTTGGCCCTGTATTGTATTGGGCTGTCATCTGAGCCATTGTCTGGCTCCGGTTTTTCTTCACCATGCGAGACAGTCTCCGACGACCTTTTTATTTGATAGCATGTGGACGTCCAACACCATGTCGTCCACTGCTGGTTTCCCCGTCATTCATCCACTTTGCATAAGTACTAACAACTGTAGATCACGAACACCCACGAGTCGTGCAGTTTCGGAAATACTTGTTCCGAGCAATCGAGCCATTACAATCTTCCCTCTATCAAAGTCGCTTAGATCCGTATTTTTCCAATCACACACAGAAGTAAGTGAAAGAATGATTCTTCAGACTCTCCAGCAGCAGTTAAATACCATTTCCACCTGATCATGTACCTTCAACGTCATCCAGGTGAGTTCATTGCAAAATGTAGGGGTGGTCATAATGTTTTGGCTTTTGAGTGTATAATAGTCCAACACCATATGTAGAAAGGAAACTGGTTAATTGCAAGGAAAATCGCTTTCTATTTTGCCACTTAATATTGTGATTCCGTCATATGTATATACATATTTATATTAATTGTAATTATTTAATAAAAAGAAATTTTAAAAAAAATTTCTTTGTTTACCTAAATAAGCCTAAGCAGACCTAAGACTTTAAAAAAAAATATTACTTGTTCAATTAAACTGAGGCCTTATTTCAAATTCTCTATCGTCATTCGATCTTCTTATAGAACTGGGTGTAAAGTCGATGCTTCGATGTCTTGCTATTTATCATGCAGTTCTATGAGCTCATCCATTGTTAGTTCCTGATTGTGGGAACCCAGCAGTTTTTGAACATGTCATAATTTTTCCCCTCTAAATTTATTTGTCTTGCAAGATCGACAACTTCATCAATCACATTACCAATATCATCAGGCTCTGGCACTGATGGAAGAAAAGAGAAAAAAAGGAAAAAAGACAAATCCTCGAGATTTGAAAATCGCGTAACTCCGGGCTCACGTAAGTCGGGGTAGCGTAAGTCCCGTTACTGTACTTTAACCAAAAGAATGTTTAAATTTTATTATTTGTGAATGAATACTTAATTAGAATAATTAAATACAAGAATATTTAAATTTTTTGATTTAGCGCTTATTTTGTACATTAATATATGGTACAGATATTTATTATTTTTCAATGTAATTCATTTTCAATTCGCTATTTCTATAGAAGTAGGTAAAACAGTTACAAAAATAGCGGTAAAAAAATTCCAAAATGAAAGCATCGAAAAATATTTACTACCCAGGAAATGATTGCTTTTTGAATGCCATTGCAAGAACCTTAAAATAGATTATATCGTCATCGCGTCTCCAGATGTTCTTCGAAACTATTAAAAAAACAGTTAACCAACACCCATCAAAGAAAATTTCATGAAGGAAGGCTCAATAAAGGACTTAGAAAAACACGACAGACAATAAATCATTCATTCAATCTCTCCGATTTCATAAAGTATATAATTTCCGATAAAACTGTACTTGATTTATCGGCGAATTCTGACATGTCTATCTCTGTGTTTGTCTTAGAAGTGATGGTATACTGTTAAACCCTAAGAGAGTGAAATCTTCATGTCTATTTCTGTATTGCTTTTTGACAGAGAGAGGAAAAAGTCGTCCTAACAATTTACGGGAGTTCGTGACTCTTTCAGACAGACTTCCATAACGGACAAGAAACAAGTATGTGAGAAATTGTTCGATTGGTGAGCATTTATAGACATGCCGTGAAGCTTATTTATGGATGATCTTGTCACGGAAAAGAAATTCGAGTTGGAGACCGTAGAAAAACTGTTCGTCGGTGGTAAAAGTTACGGATGACTAAAACCACACGAACACGAAACAGTTCCAATGATGGCTGGAGCTACAGGAGCTTCGCCTACCAATAGAGCGTTCACCCTTTTTGTATCCTCCCAATAATTCGGTAACCAATTATTTCAACTCTGTGGTTTTCTATTCTTTCCTCTTTTTTTCCAAAATTAATACTTACACAGTGTTTTCCCATGTTTGACAATGGAGCATTGGAATGGAATCTAATATATGGAATAGGGTCGGAATGCATTTGTTGAGAAATATATTTATAGAGAAATTCCACAACACGTACACTCCATTCCTTTTTTGTTTTATTAGATTGAATAAAATAAGGACAACTGTAAGTAGTATCCCCATCATGTTCATACTAAGATAGAATTATTATATAATAAGTTTTCTTTTATATAAAAAATATTACTCATATTTTTGAATCTAATTTCAGAGAACATTTTGAAACATTTTGGATCAGATACCATTGGGGTAAAGATAAGTATATGCGCTTAGAATCAGTGTCTTGCATGACAGAAGTTTGTTGTTAACTTATTGTTTTGTATGAAATTTTGTTATACTTAATCACCGCGACCCTTTTCTTACTTAATTAGAAAGAGAATAATGTTGTGTAGAATGAGTTGTTTCAGTGAGTGTTTGCATACGTCGAACTATAAAGAAACACGAAGGGTATTGGTGATGAACCTCGCAATTTTTAACTTCGGTCAAGTGGCTAAGACGACACCTGAGCTGGCATCCGCTTCTCCAAACTATCACACCATACCAACGGGAGGACTTTGAGTCATGACAGATTCAACATGTATAAACCCCTCAACATGGGGGACCTTCAGTGGCGCTAGGGCTCGAAATTATGACACGCCAGTCTCGAGTCCGTGAGCATAGCCACCAAATAGCCGCGGCCACATGAGTTGATTCAGAGATAAATAATTAAGGACAAAATTACAAAATATCTTGGTTGAAAGAGTAGCTACGATCCAGTATTTATTTTCTTCTAATTAAGTGTATTTTTATGACTGTTCTATGCGTGCGTAATGTAACTGTTAATGTGTACTAAAATTTAAAAAAAGGCAAAGAACTATTTTTGTTTCTTCTATTCGTCTACTTAATTAAAATTTGATGCCCAATTAGTTAATACTACAGTACACTGGTGTTCAAAATTAGGATTACAGACATAAAAAAATTAGATATTTCGACCAAAAATTGGTTGAAAGTATGAACAGAAAATGATCATTAATATGTCATTGTAAAGATACAATAAGAAATTTTGATTTCGTAACATTGTTTTCGTCAAATAGGTGGCAGCATTGTTGTAATTGTGAGCAGAAGTGGAAATGGCGTCGCAGCGAGGGAAGGGATTTTGTGTGCTCTCGTTTTAAAAATGTCTGTCAGTAATCACAGTTGAGCTTGAATTTCGGAGAAAGTACCATAGAAATACACCGTCATTTAATAGTATAAGAAGGTGATATAAACAGTTCCAGGAAATTGGATGCCTGTGTAAAGGCAAAAGTTCAGGGCGACCAGGTTCGCAATGATATTATCCGGGTGACTAAAAAAAGGGACAATGAACATTTATGAAAACAAATTTTACTTTATGTCAAGAAAAGTTACGTACGAAAAAAACTTCATACTTTATCTTTACAATGATATTTTAACTATCCTTTTCTGTTTATTTATCTGGGAATTATTAATTTTTGTATTAGGATCATTCATTTCTGATAAACCTGTATATTAATGGTACTTTCGTATTCCAAAGTTATTAAGCAGGAAATGGTACAAAGAATTGCACAGGAGTTCAGTGTAAGTTTGTATGGAAATGAAAGCGACACTTGCCAACGTAGCGTACATCATATCTCTATAATGCTCGTCTAGTAAGAGTTGTGGTTATCTTGTACAGCATACATGCATCACAACGTGTTCTCATACCGTTAATGATGCTAATGATTAATGATTGTGGCAGTAATTTCCATTCCCCCAAAAGAGCCGATTGTAACGCCCGAAGGGTCCTTGGGGAGGGGAATCGTTAACATGCAATGGTTCTTCCTAGATCACCACACAAATGCTCTGTGGAATTGAGGTCTGGTGACCTCGCTGGTCATACCATACTGTGAATATACTCTTCTTCCAGATAATCGTCGACAAGTGCAGCAATGTGCCATCGGGTGTTTTTGTCCATAAGAACGAATTGGTCTCCCACAGCTTCTCGGATAGGACTCTCTTCTTCATAGGACTCGAGAATCTCATCCTTACAGCGTTCTTGTGTTCCAAATATAGAGTAGTGTGCACGTGTCTAACATTATCCCTCCCTTACCAGTGCTCCCCAAGCGAATGATTTTCTTTCATTTGCAGGATAATAGCGTTTCTGAGGTTCTCTTCAAATGAAAACTTGTTGAGAATAGTTTTGTGTGCTGAGACGCGATTTGTCACTGAAAAAGACACAGCTCCAATCTTTCTCTACCAAGAGTGGTACTTACGACTATTAAGATAGAAGAGGTCTCTTGTGAAACAGTGTGCCACATAGTGATCATCAGCAGGTGTTATAGCTATGGGGCACTTTTTACAGTCCACCTAGTGATAGCACCCGATGTCTGAAACTATTGGCAGAATCTGGAGACTATCATACGGGACACTTTTTGCCAACGAGTGACTTCCGCTTATGCCTTCTTAGCTTATTAATGACTCTCCATTATAACTGATGGTTTAAATCAGTGCTTCATAACCTTTTTATAGCCTCGGACCGATCAACGTTTGGTAGTTTTACCGCGGCTCGCTTAGGAGGAGAACATCGATTGTTTATATTTTAGTTTGTATTGATTTCATAATTTTAATTTAAGTGTATTTAAATATACCTTCCCAATATAAAACACAGTTACACCAAAATATATAAATGAAGTCATTTTCAGGGAAAGTTGCACAAACCCGAGAGAAATACACCACAGTAAATAATATAAAAATGTTAATGTTCTTTGGGCGCCCCGGTACCATTTGATCCAAGGACCTGCACCGGTCCGTGGTCCAATATTTAGGATCCACTGGTTTAAATGAATCCGTGTAGTCTGGTTTAAATGAAATCTCTGTGGCTGGAAATCTTTTGCTTTCTTTAAAAAGTGAAATCCCACTCACACACAAATTTGGTAGCGTCAGAAAACTTTTTCTTTTCAACTTCAAATTTCACTTCCGTTTTTATTTATTAAAAAAAAAACAATCTTTTTTCACTATTAAGCAGACACTAGATGCACAAATTGAAATCGTTTTTTAAATTACACTACGTAACATCACTTTTTAATGACTTTTTTCACTGATGGAAATGTCGATCAGGTTTCATAAGTAACAACAACACTTTTTAAAATAATAGTGGTATATATTTCTATATACAGCAACAAAAAAAATGTTTGTGACTTATTTTAGAGACCAGTATATTAACCTATATTGATCATTACCAGTGATTAACCTACTTCATACAATATTAAGAATGTGCATTGAGAAAAAATGTTTAAAAAATTATACTATTTCTCAAATAAAACACTGAATTGTTAAAACAAGTGTTCAATCAAGCTTATATATCATAGTGACACTACTTAATATTTTTCAAATAAAAACATTTTTTTTTAAAAAAATTATTCGAAATACAATACAAACTAGTTGACTCAAAGGAAAATTCGATGTGATTATTACTACTTATGAGAGCAAGTCACACACACACAAATGAATCAATAATTGTAACTACATAGTAGACACGTAAAATATTTTTAAATCTAACACATTTCTGGTACTGAAATCGATAACTGACACGCCAGATATTCAGTTTTACTTTAAAATCAGGGAAAGAAAATTTTTCCTGGAAATCTTTATTCGAATATATCCCCTCCTTAAATTTTTATAAGGAAACTGAATATCTCTTATTTATATGTAAAATCATCAATTTTAGAGTACAAACTACACCAACAGAATGAGTGAACATCGACTCATGTCTATGCCGACCTGCCACTTTTTAATGTTTATAATTTCAAGAATTAAAAGATGTCATGACCGGAATAGATTGCTTATTCTTCAAAAATATCATAATCTTAATCAATTTTTAATTGCATAACAAGTAAAGCTTGTGAAAGATTGTAGAAAAGCGAAATAGTGTAAAAAATTTAGGGAGATTTATTTGCATAATCTATTATCCCCCTTACATAACCTTTGAGAACAGAAAAGGTTCAATTAGAAATGAAGCGCTTCTACACATATTTAATCATACTCTAACGGTGTGTGACCATCTCCCGACAATATCTCTAATAAGGGCTCTGTTTACAGAGGGACAAGTGAACTACACGATCATGGGGCCCTTCTGATTGTTACAAAACTCCAAAGCTGAATGCGTAATATAATGACTGTTGTTGTCAGATCCCACGGATGATTGTTTAAGCGTCCATCACTCACATTAATCGTCCCTAGGGCTACTTTTTATCTATGATTCTTCTAACCTTGAATTGGACAACCTTGAGCATGTCCCCAAAGAGAATAACTTTGTGTCCCCCACCACACCGAGTGAAATAATTGAGCCCATGCTTTTGTTTCGGATCGCCACACACTAGAAAGCGAAAATAGTATTGTCATTTTTTAATTCAGAGTGTATCTGAGTTTTTCTGTCCTCTTTTTCTGTGTGCCTGTCCACTTATTTCATTCGAATAAACTTTTATCCGTTCTTTTATTATCGCCACAGCACGCATGTTTGGTTAGGCACGCAACAAGACCGGAAACCCTTCTATTGTTATCACGTGACTTTGGTGAAGGTTGTTGCGTCACACAGTGTAATGGCGGTCGGCCACCTCGAGGATTAGCCATTGACATTGCAGCAAACGAGAGACTTTAGCCAGCGAAAGAGAAGAAAAAAAGATTAAGAAAAAAAGATTTCTGCCCGTGACCACAAAACACTATTGCATAAGAAAGCAGTAGGTCGTAAACATATATAGATATGTAAGATGAGGAACTATTTTTATTAGTATTTACATCACTTATTTGGCAACAGCCGTGGGTTTAATTGACGTCTTTGGAAAGAAGTTACTAAACTCTTGAAGAATAGATAATTAAGGTTTCAATAACTCTCTTTTATAAGCATCATTTCATTCTTTTCTTTCAAATGCATTTTTATTAGTTCTTAACTATCTATACTTATGATGTTAATTAATTAGCCGAAATGTTTTATCGGAAGAATGATGAAATAATTAGTAACAAATCTAAACTGTTTTTAAATGCTTTTATTCATATAAGTTTATTCAATAAGCAAATTATATGCTTCTACATTTATTTTCGTTATTATTTAAAGAAATGAATGAAAGTATTTAATAAAAGTTATTTTTTATAGAGCTTTTTTTTTATAACTAAATAATAATTATTTAATGTTGCTCTTTTGAAGTGGCAATATTGAAAAAACCTATTTTATAATCCTTTCTCGACTAAGTTAAATATTTTCCCCATTTTAAAATTGGTGATTGTCGTATACATTTTAATTGATATTTTTTATACATGATGTCAAATAGAACGCATGCCGAACACAGTTATGTAAACAGAAACGTTTAAATAAAAAGAAGAAAAAAAAAATTGTTAAATTATTTAGAGCCAGTGGCGTAGACAGGAATTTTTCAACGAGGGGGTTAGGTTCAGGGTCGAAAGCCCACCATTCTCGTATCATGCTCCAACATATTCTTTTAATTTTCTCGATTTTCAAGAACAAAAAAAAAAAAAAAAAAAAAAAAAAAAACAGTAAAAAATTAATTATTAACTACAAATACTTAATTGAATTTTACGTACTATATACATAGGATTATAAGAAATTGAAAAAAAATCAAGGGTTTTGGGGGGGGGGTGACCCCCCCTTTTTTTGTGTGCACCACTGGTTAGAGCTAAATATTCGCGGCCTATACTTTGCTATTATTTCAGTTTATTGTGTAAATAAATTATATTGTATTTTCTCACAAGTGTTATGTTATTCAGGAAGTATAATTTTGTGCAATAATAAAGTACATTTGGATAAACGAAAACAAATGCCTGATAATGACAGGTAATTTTATGGGAAATAATTTCTGTGGTCCATAAGTGAATTTTTTATAAACTACTGTTACGTATCTTTCCTATTATTTTTGTTAATTTTACGTCCAAACAATTAAAATAAACAGAGTTTCATACTAATATTTATTCTTAGCAATTTTATAGTCCTGTCAAGGTTAAAACTCATTCAGATTTAGATTTTAGGAGCTATTTAAATTCTCAAGTCTAACAAACTACTTTTTTATATTAATTATTATAACCAATTCTACATAATTTATACGACTTCTTAAAACCATATATACAGTCGACTCTCGATAATTCAAACTTTCGATAATACGAACCTCCTGATAATTCGAAGTATATCCTCAGTCCCTAGAAAAACTCTTGATATTTCGAACTAAAACGATACATTTTGGTACACTCAATATTTCGAAGTAAAATCTGTGGCTGGCCAGACTACAACGCGCTATAATTCGAAGTTTGTGACGGTTCTATACGCGGCTCTAACTCCTTTAGGATTCTTTTAAGGAAATGATTATTTCAACCAACTTTCACCGAAGGTAAGAAAGCGTGATTATGCAAATCAAGTTTATTGTGTAAATTCTGTATTCGTGAGTTTTGGGAGTTAGTGAAGTGAGAATCTAAGATTGTTAAAGTGAGAATTGAAGATTACCAAAGTGAGGATCGCTCGGATGTGAGGTGATCAAGCCAACCTTTAGTGTTCAAGGCCTCAGCTATAGAATTTTTGAATTACAAGAGTTCAGTTACTGTGCTCATTATTTAAATAGAAGTCAGAGAGTAATTTGTTAGTCGCGTCCGAGTTAAAAACGAGCTTGTATAAGTTATCGTAGAAATTAATTGAATGTCCGTAACTATTATCCCCATGCTAACTGGTCTCACCTTCGCGCTCTAGTTGTTGATCAAAATTATTGGATTACTATTGTTGGATTATTATTGTGTCTGTTTTGAATATTGTGACAATAAAACAATTTTAGTGAATCATGTCGTCTGATCAATTAGTTCCTCCCACACATCTAGCCGGGTCCGAGAGTAGACAAGGTGGGTTAGAGGGAAGGAGGAATAGTCCCTCATTGCAAGTTATTTTATAAAACTCTCGACAATTCGAAAAATCACTTTCATGAGCAGTTCTGTAATAAATAGGTTGGAGTTTACAAGTTTTGCGTAGTGTTGTCTCTGTGTGTCTCCCCTGTAATGTAGCCCCTTTGATGACCATCTGTCTGCTACCCCTTCTTTGTGTTTTCCGGTTCCTTAGACTAAAATACACTTGTATTGCTTTCGTTATTCAAGTGGACAATAGAGCGGCCGCACCTGTTGTCAGCCATCCATACCTTCCGTTTAACACGTGGCCTTGCTACACATATGTTCAGAAAGAATGGTCCGTTATTGTGAAGAAGATATGCGTAGGATTGTGTATGAATGTATTCTTTTAATACATGACTTTTAATTCCCGTAAAATATTTATACTGTATAATATGCACTTTTTAAAAATACTTTAAAATAATTTTATGCATATGTATAATTGTTGTCTTATTATATAGTTTCAAATTTAAATGTGTTGTACAAAGATTTCTCTTCTTGTACTTTAGGAATTTTTTTCTACCCTCTTGATAATTCGAAGTTTTTCATAGGTCCCTCCAACATCGAATTATCGAGAGTGGACTGTATACATATATATAATGTATTCGCGATGCTGGATACATTAACTGCGAGGTATGAAGACTAAGAATATGAAAAGAAATATTTGCTTTTAATCAATATTAAAGAAAGATTCTTTGAAAACAATCTCATTAGGGTTCATACACACAAATACAGTTTATCTATTAATTAAAAACAAAACGATAAACATTCATTTTAATTAGCCAAGAGTGGTTTGTTTACTTTAGCAGAAAGAATTAAAACTATTTGACTCTTCAGGGCGCTTTTAAAAAATAAACGGATTTTATTTTTCCTTATCGGTATCCATACATTTTCCAATTAAAAAAAAAACATTTCTGGAAACCTTAAAATTAGCTACTCTACACTTTAAAAGAACCCCTATTTATACTACATAACAATAATAGAATTAAAGACTAAAATTCGAACTGTTTTTACACTTTTAACATATTGGAGAATTAAAATCTAAATTGATGTCTCATGTAGAATCTAAGATATTTTTACTTCATAACCACTTGCAAGAACTATGTACAATCCTTTACTAAAAAACCACAATAATGCAATGACATTTCAAAACATATTATCCTATTTGAAAACACAATAAATAATATACACTTAAGACATCCAGTCTTGTGTAAGGAACCATATCAGCTCTTTTCTAAGAGCTCGTTTATCTAAATGCTTCGAAGAAACCAGACCGCTAAGTGCTACAGTTTCTTTTCCTTTTTATAGTCTTACTAAGAACAATCATTGTTTGTCTTAATTTGAAATATTTAAACTTTACTCACGTCTACTTAAGAAATCACAGTAACCTTTGCTTAAATAGGAAATAGCATTCCTATACGACATTCAAATACGACACCCCATTTGTGGGTACATGCAAACTATATTTATAACATTTTTATTTCAAAACAATTTTTTTAAAATAACTTTCTCTTCTGAGAAAAATTATTTGTTGGTATACTTCTAAATTAATTTATTAGTTTTTATTTTGTATAGAGTGGGGGTGGCGAACCTCTATGGATCAACGTGCCATTTTTCTAAAGAAGTGTTTAATGAGGTATAGACGTGACGTCAAATAATTTTGAGAAAATAATAAAACTAAATACTATCAACACAAAACTCTATTTACTACGAAAAAATTATCTCTTGCACTGTTTACTTATACGTGTAATTCAAATTAAAGTAACATTAGTGTGACTTCTGTTGTTGTAAATTGGATGATAACTTATATTAGGATTGTAAGATGTTACTTTTTGTACAATACATGCTGAATTTGAGTCATCTGCCGAATAGTTTCTAAGCAATTAATTTTTTTCTGTGGCTCACTTTTTTTGACAAGAGGGTTTGTGATTTGTTTCAAAATGCCGTTTTACGGACGATGTTCTGCATACCACTATTCCAGAGCATAAAACACACACTGCTTTGTCGCCTTAACTAATAATGCCATGTTTCTCGCTCTACAAATTTGAAATTCTCTGTTACACTTACTACCTTGCACTTTTTGTTCTTTTGCTGAACCAGCCATGTATAAATAACACACACACAGTTACAAATTATATATATAACACAGATAAACTTTAAAATACAATTGCATCATTGAAATTGACTATGCTATGCGTAGACAAACTTTAGATAATAAGCAATTGAAGTCTACGACGCAACTAAGGCAAGACAATAACAAACGAGTGTGCTCCCCGCGACCGATCACTCGTGTTTGTTCGTATAGTGAACTTAGAAATAAAATGCAAACCATTCTGATCACTGGCGTGCCAAAAATATTGTACACCAGGGATGGTCACTGGTTCGCCATCCCTGGTGTAGAGTAACACGGAATGTTAAGAAACATTTATTACAAATATGAAACGCGTAATATCGTAATAATGTGAGTTTTAGCATTAATTCTAAAATAATTTTAACAGCAATTTTCACTTGCTTACGATTTTAATTGTACACCATTTTTTATTAATTCTAATGACCATTAACACAGTGCTTCGTTTTAGTTAATACAAGTAAATAATAAAATTCATTTAGATATATATGTATTTTTTTTTATGCTTGAATATATTTCGTTCATTTTTATACGATGGCAATGGAAATTACATTTCATTTTGAAAATGCACTTACTCAATTTGCTATTTGATAACGGTTACCTTATTCATTCAGCAATTATTAGTATAATATCTTTAATTTTCATTCAAAAACTTCATAAAAAAAAGAATATTCTCAAAGCACACGAACAAAAGCAATTTGGATTATTACGTTTCTAGAAAAACAATTTTCCAAGAGTTTTTTTATTTTTTTTTTATTTAAAATGAATTTAAAAATCGTGACTCCGATTAAAACCAAATGCCTTAAAATCATTAATTTACAAGCAAAATCTCCATTATCAAATTTGATTATAAAAATAATTCATTACGGGTAAAAATCTTTTAATTATAAGTACAGAATTTTTTAAAAAAATTTCCTTATTCTTGACATTAAAAACAATTTGTATATAGAAAAAAAAATTATCAGTGTACATTAATGATTATAAGCATGTAACAAACCTGGTACCGGTTGTTGGGGTTTGGGGGGTTTGAGTCAAGGTCAGCCATAACCAGTTTCAAATTCAAATTTATTATCGCACTTACTAAAACCAAACAATTTAAGGAAGGAAATGCAATACGCAACTAATTAGAAGAGCAATCACACACGGCTTAAGGATACTTAACATATGAGTATGTAATCTACTCCACTTAATCTTGGAACGCTCTGGACTTCTACGCTAGACTTCACAGTAAATCTCTTACTTGTACGATCTAAGGTCGAAATTCTTAAGAGCTCAATCTTATAACTCTTTCTCCAATTATCAATAATTGAACATCCAGCGACTAACTTTTCGTACTCAAATGTATACGCTAAAATATAACAATTCATTTGAATAATTCAAGTCTTCTTCTTCGGGAGAAAGTTTTCAATAGAACATTACCGTTAAAAAGAACAAATTTACCCCAAGAGGATTACTTGAAGGCTCGCGAAAGTAGAGCAATGACTCAAATCTGTAATTATAAGCATAATTACGAATAAATAAATTATAAGCATTAAAACGAATATTATTTGGTACTTGAATATTCACTGTACGATGTTCGTAAAAGTTCCTTTGTGTGTATCTTCTAAATGAAATTCCTTTTCAGAATAAGTTAAAATTTGAAGACAAGGATTGTATATTTTTAGTAATTGCTTTTATTTGTTTTTTATACTTTTAGTTTAAATTTTTTAATCAAAAGATGCATTTAAGATAACACTAAAGGAACATTTCTGGAGCACTATTATTAGATTGTCAGATGCAATCTTAATATTATTCACAATATTATCAGACATATTAATATCTTACATAAGACATATTAATATTAGCACTTAAAGTAATAATAAATCATCTTGAATTTTGATTTAAAAAAAAAGGTTTTAATTCCTTTAAAGCAACGATACTCAAGCCCGCCGGACCTTTCAGAGTGGCTCGGTCATGGCCCGTTGCACTGACAAATTCAATTATTTAAGAACAATGCCATTAAAAATTTAGTGAGAAATTCTATCAATCAAGCAATCAAAAAAATCGATGTCGTGCGCGTACGAATTGCGATATATATTTTTTTTTTTTTGTAATTGTAAAGGTTAATGATAGCAAATAACAGTGTAGTAGCCACCCTTTTATGGGTGAAACTAGTTTCTACCTAACCATCACCAAGCGAAAAATATCTAAAGAATATATATTGTTTCAAGATTATTGAGATTTTGATTATTTTGTGGAGAAAAACAAACATGGATCAACAACTTGTTTGATTTGTCGGGAAAATGTTATATCTGAAAAATATATAATTTTGCTTGTTACTATATACCACTAAGCACAAGTCTTTCTATGGCTTTTTTTCTTGAGGATCTCTTTCAAGACGAGATAAATTGGCTTTTATAAGAAATATTTGCAAAAAAGAGCCAAAATATTTTGTTGGTGGTAATGCCACAAAATGCAGAGGTAACAAAAGATCCTATAAAATTTGTTTAAATACATATATATTTATAAACATATAAAATTGTTAAGGATAAACATATGATCTGATACAGAAATTGTTAGATTGTTTTTGAAATGCATTCGATGTACTCTTTGAAAAATTCAGTTATTTGTTCAGATATTGTTTTAGTAAAATCAAAAAGTATTTGTATAAATTTGAAACAAAAATGTAGAAGAAAGTCTGAATTAATTTTAAACAAATAATACTGATTTCGGTCTGGAATTTAATAAAAACTCTTTGCTATCATCCTGCACTGGATAAATTATTTGAAATAAAAATAAGTGAGGCTTTGTTTATAGTAAAAATCAAATAATCAAAGTACGCGGCAGCTCTGTTTTTATGAAAGTACAAGGGGTATGGGAGCATTATAATGAAAGGAAATCAAAATTACCCTATTAACTGGTTAAAAAATGCATAAAACCTATTTTTTGTGAGTTGAGCTTGATAGAGTTTACATAGTTTTAAAATAAAATCCGAAATTATGAGTTTTAATATTTTGACCAATTTTCCACATTTTAAATGTCCTTGATTTTATAGCGTCCCCCTCCCTCCCATTAAACCTCATGTTTTGGCCCGTATGAAATAATTGTGATATGCATTTGCCCGGCAGAAAAAAGGTAGAGTACCCCGTTTTAAAGTGTCACTTACCTTCATCATCTTTTTTGACTATTATTCTTTCATGAGCTTAAATAATGACCCTAAAAGAGAATATTAAATTTTTTAAAATTATTTTTTCAATAATGATATTAAGTATTTTCTTACCACATATTTCCCTTGAAAACTGGTTCAATAATTTTTTTAAAAATCTGCGAAAATTTGTTTTTTTTAAAAAATTTTTTCTTTACAGTGTTTAAATAGTTCATATTGGAATATTCCCATAAACTGATCACAACAATACATCAAAGATTCTTAAATACAAACGATAGACAAGTATATATATAGAAAACTGAATATATATATATATATACAAAAAAATTTTTTTCAAACAAACATAATTTAAGTAAACAAAAAATAAAATTTCTAAAAACATAATTTATTATAGAATTTTAAATTCTTGAAAAATATGACGAAATCATGTTCTCAAAATTATGAAAATAATCTAAAAATAAAAAAGTACAAAAAATACGAAAAAATTCTGTAATTTATAGAACATTATCAGTTGCATAAGCAAATTAAGCTATCTAAGCATATCTAAGATCTAACAATCAAAAGAAAAAAATAAATTGTTTTGAAAAATATCAGCCTATTTATTTTTTATTAAAATTGTAAAATTATATTATTACCCTGTAGAAGAATTAGTTTTCTAGCATATAATTTAAATGTTTTTACGGTTTTTTTTTTATTTTGCCTTTTATTTCAACGAATTGGCATCGTTCATAAGTACTTTTTCAAAGGAAACATAAATTAGCATTTTTAATTACAAACTGCAAGCCGGCAATACCCTGTGGCAACAAAACAATTATTCATGGCACATTTAAAAACGCTTTTTATCAATTGTTACAATGCTATTACATTATGTGCTATGGAAGTATTTTAATAACATTATTAAAAAAAGCACTTTGGGAACTATTGTTTTTGGCTGACTTCTGTAAGGTATATGCAACAAACATTTTTGATTGTTTAAGTGACCTGTACACTTTAACAATTAAATCAGTTTAAAAATTTTATGTAATTAATTTTACTATGAAGCAATTTAACGGAATGTGTAATTAGACATCCGCATCTTTAAAAACGCATTAACACAAATAAATATTCTTACAAATAAACGTCTTCATTATCAGTAAAAATGCATATCCAATTAATACGTAATTAGATTTATAATAATATTGTACATGTATACAGATTAATTATGTTTATCTTTGAAAGGTCACATTTAAATCTAGTTGTTCTCATTGTTCTTTTTTTTTGTATAAATACTCGTTAATGCATTGTGTTGTGCAGTGCCAGTTTATCCACTGGGTACTTGGAGCGGGCGTCCAGGGACTCGGGACCTGGAAGGGCCCAGATAAGCTGGACTTAAGGTATTCAACTACCCTAAAATCGTGAATTTTGCCAAAAATCGACAATTTTTTTATGATTTTATTTTATAGGCCATCTTATTGGCTTAATAAAAATACCAAGTTTGTTATTTTCCATTCACTAGAATGTGTTTTAGTAAGTGCAGATGCAGATGTTTTAGTAAGTGCAGTAAAAACAGATGCCACTATTTTAAACAAGATATCATATCATACTTTAAAATGCGTTTTGCTCGATTTTTTTTTTTTTTTTTTTTTGAGAATGCTTAAATGAGGACAGCGATTGCTCAAAAAGTTTTGAAAATAATCGACTGAATTTCTTTGTGTATGTGCTGTATAATAGTAGAAGTGTTTTAACCTTCATATTTATCAATCACTGTTTTATTACAAAATTTACAATCCCTTATGTGAATATAATCACTGTTTTTTTAAGCAATTTCATGTAACAGCTAAGATAAAGTGCTCTAGTTTTTGTAAAAATTAAAATATCTGCTATCCTGTGGGTCATTTCAAAAACGAATAGCAAACCAAATCATTAAAATTGAAAATTTGTTCATGAACTTTTTGTACAGAATGAGCCCCCGTTTATGTATATATATAAATTTCTACCAATTTATTCCCATTTTAGTAATAATAATTTATTTTCCTCTTCTTAATTTTAGCATATTTTTCTTAAAATATACTAAATAAATCTAAAAACCACAAAAAAAAAATCCCCACACCTCCATTTTTTTTTTAAAGTTGTCGCAAGTAGTCGGATACCTTGACCAGATTTTCTGGTAATAAATTTCGATCCGACAGTGCCAAGGGGGCCTGTAGATCTTCTGAGCCCAGACCCCGAAATGAGCTTAAATCGGCACTGACTGAAAGGGTTAATTATTTGAATGAAAAAGCTTCCGCTCCCGCAATTCCTTTGAATAGGGTAGTACAACTTTTTTATGTGTATCGTTATATTTCTTATAAATTACAGAAAAACCAAGCATCGAGTTTAAACAAAGTTTCATTCATAAAAAAAACCCTGACATCTTCAGATATGAATGTGCTCTGTTTTTTGATGAAGCAGTATGTAAACGTCCTACTGTCGTGAACTGTAACTGCCAAAAAAAAAAAAAAATTCAAATTTGTATGAGAGTATGATTTTAATTAATTCATTGTGATAAAATAAAACAAATTTTTGTCACTGATGTAACAGAACGACGGGAAGAGGAAGGAATATTTTCATGCTGCAACGTGATGTGAATGTGCATTCCAGTTTAAATGATGGGAAAATGTAATCAATTATCTCGAGCGTATTTCAACTTTTACACAAAAGCATCTATTATAACTCAAGAGCAATCGATTCGATTTTAAAATGCAGAATCATTGGAATATAAGAAAATGGAAAAAACAAATTGTTGTAAGCGTTTAGTGTCGTAAACGTTTCACAGTAATTTCTTGACTTTAGAAATGATACTAAACTGTTGGAAATATTCATAGACAAGTTGCAATAGATGTCTAGACTGATCAATAGACAAGTTGCAATAGATGTCTAGACTGATCAATAGACAAGTTGCAATGGATAGGACTGATTGCTGTCCGCAACTTCACGACGTAATCGGATGATGTGCATCAGACAGTTGTCTTCAAATTTTTCTACAACCACAGGAACAATACTTTTCAGGCAAACAGTTTACAGAAGACTCAGGAGGCGAAAGGGGGGAGGGGGTCTATAGACCAGACAACCAACTGTTCGTATGCCTTTAACAAAAACAGCCTGCTTGCGATGGAGTAGAGAACAACGGAACTGGACAGGCAGCAAATGGAGAGATGTGATGGTCTCCAATGAGTCACGATTTAGCTTACAGAGGGATTCTCGTAGCAGCCTAATCTGTAGAAAACGTGGAGCCGTTACCACCTTCATATTGCCATAGAAAATTGTTGGTATCATGAGGGGGGGGGGATATTGGAGTGTATGAGGGCTGAGATGTTCTCTCATTCCCGCCTAGAGATATGGGAGGAAGGGAAGGATGACTAGCCATATCAGTTAATCAATCTATTTATTAAACACACAAATTATCAACACAATTCCAATAATTCAAACGAGAAGAGATGTTCCCAATCTAAACAATATGAGGGTAAACAACGAGATGCGCGAATTATGCGAAGACTTTAAATATATCCTTCCTCTTACTCTTCAGGATCAAATCTACTATCCCCAAATATCTGAGCAATAATTAAACTTTAGTTAGTGACCAATCGTCGTTTTAATTCTTTCATCTACCTAATCTCTGAAATGCGTTATAAAATAGTATAATTCCTGATCAGTAGCAATCTATCATTTTCCTCACATTCTCTATATATCACTAGCTTGAAAATCTAGACTATGTATATCCGACCTAATCTGAAGAATTCGTTTTTCTTCTTCAGAGGGTTCGCTGTGAATAAACTTTTAATGATAGACCACAGATTTCCCAAGAGGATTAAAGGAAGGACGCGGATAGATCCGTCACAAGTGGATATGTATAACGCTTACTAGACAAACGGACTTCCAAATTTTAAGAGGAGGTTCTCTTAATGGAACGAGGTGCAAAGGTGTAAGATTTTGGAGCTCCATGTTAATCTTTCCGATGTGTTAAGGGCCCACAGTCAGTGGCGTTACGGAGATGATTAAGGCCCCCTAGCAAAATTAGGTTTTGGATCCCAAGCCGGATCCTACAAAGGATATATACTTGGCGTCAGTTCGGCTTTGGGCGCCTAGAACCCTGCTTCCCCCCGCAATGCGGGGGTGTATGTTATGCCACTGTCCACAGTTCTTATTCATAGACGGCAACGCAATGCTACACCGTTCTCAATTCCTTGAGGAAAAATTAGGAAGTGAAGATATCATGCATGTAGTTACCAGCAAAGTATCTGAACTGAAATCCGATTAAACATATTTCCACGTACATGGAGGAAGCTTGTCATAGTCTCCGTTAAAAGATGTTGGTGAATTAAAAATCATTCTGTTGCATGAGTAGCAGAATCTTTCACCCAATCGATCCAGGTCCGTATTCATAGGATGAAACATCGCTGCGATGCTTGTATTTCAGCAAAAAATTATAATGTTCTCCTTACTAATCAAGTTTAGAAGTTTGCTTTCGTTTCTTGCAACGAAAGTCGAACTTCTTGCTCCCCCCCCTCCTCATTCAGTATCGTTTGCATAAATCAAGCAATAAATTTAATTTTACGCGTGCTTCAGCTATTCCTTTTACTTAATAGCTTTTTTTAAACTACGTATTATGTTAAATTTCAATCTCCATCCTATTTTTTATTTCGACCCCTATCTTAAAAAAGAACCATTATTCTTCACTTTTGGAAAACCCATATGTTTTATATTATTACCAATGTAAACGTTTTCAAAACTTCATTATTAATTAATCGTTCATTATTTATTCCACATAGAACATCAATTTTTGGTTTTGTGAAATAGGTAACCGAAAAAAAGAATACGGTGAAAGCATTCGATGCAGTTAAATCTGTAATGATTAAATGTAACGTTTTAAATTATTATTATTTCTTATTATTTTATATATATATATATATATATATATATGGTAATGTGAAATAGGTAACCGAAAAAAAGAATACGGTGAAATCATTCGATGCAGTTAAATCTGTAATCGGATTTATCTTTTCAAAGAAATAATTGCTGAGAGTGTTTGATGAAAAATAGATAACAAAACACTGCAATTATTATAACAATGAATTATTAAGACTAATATATATTAAAATATTTCACACAAGAGTTTAAATAAGGCCTTCTTTCCAAAACAAGCCCATTTAATGCGTCGAAATAATTATTTTGGGGAACAAGCCACATGATCGTTTTTATTTAGTCTGTGGCAGTCTTTCAGTTTGAAATATGTTCTCTATTGCACGGTTTGTCGAGAGATTGTTTTGCGACAATATTTGCTCAAATTTCGTGTAAATTAAAACGTGATGGGGGGGGGGGATAGTTTTAAGAAGAATGTCACATGCTATTTTCTCAGGATGTCTTTTCCTGAACGAAAAACAGGAGACCTCCACGAAAATATTTGTTTCGCTATATTATACATTTGTAAATACTTTTTTTTGCTATTTTTCTTCTTTTTTTAATAAAAAATGAATAGCAACTCTATACAATAATGGTGATAAACATTTCCACAATGCAAATCTCTGGGAAAAATTTTTTATTGCAAGCAAAAATGACTATGATCCGAATTTTAGATTCGCTTAAAACGAGATTATACGGGATTCCTATTATATGAGGTCATTTAATTACCAGTTTATAATGAACTTTATGATCCTTTTTACTTCACAGAAGTATTCATAAATTAGTTGCTATTTATGTTTTTATTCCCCTGCATCTCTTATTATTCTTTGAAGTCATAAAAGCCTCGAAATGTTCTGTTAAAGATTATTGTGTATTTACCATCTTTCAGCTAGAAAATAAACATCTATGAATGAGGAATAAATTAGGAAAATAGAGTAACATTTCTTGCATTTCTTTATCTTCCACATAAATTTTATGCTCATTGTAGATTCCTGAATCTAACAATTCTTGGAAATATCGAGCAACGACCTTTGTTCAAATGCTGTGCTTGTAATGCAGTAAAAACTTTAATGCTCCTAAGAAGAGATTAATTTCAGTGATATGATTATTATTCTCTTAAAAATGAAATTATTTACACCTTATCTCGCCCTGGGACATCCATTTATTATAATATTTATTACGTGCATCTTTTACCACCTCGTTCTCAGTGGGAAAAAATTGAGACATTTTAATACTTTAAGTATGTTCCTATCTTTTAGCATACACGTCAAATAACTTATCCTTAGTTAATCTTTAAATTTAAAGTGTTGAATAACATGTTTCCATCGCTTGCGACATGCGAATGAGCAATATCTTAATTATGTCAGCCTTTTTTAACTGAACAGTTTTCTAATTATAATATACAGTCAGATCCCGATTTAACGAGCCTCTATTTAGCGAATTTCACGGTTTAACGAATTTTTTCATTATGCTTATAGTTGTGTGTAAAATTTTGTGTTAGAAAATATGTGAAGCATGGCAAATTGTCGGAAACGAATGAGTTGCGATTTTTACACAGAAGTTAATAATGAAACTCACATCAAAACTGTTACATTTTCTAATGCTTTATGTAGTCTGGAAACTGTAAAAACATATCTCATGCATTGGGATGTCAATGACGCAACATTTTCATCTCTGCATAAAGTCGAAAAAGAACTCTTACGAGTCAGGAATCAAAAAGATTATCACAGAAATCTATTAGTCAATATTTTAAAATTTCCACTTAACTGGCGTGCAATAATTTGTTAATAGTATTTTTTTTTTTAGTTGCTGAATAAAAAGTTAGTAATTTCAAACCATATTTTTTTTTGTGCAGTTGCTTATTATAGAATTTCCAAAAGGTAAGTGCAAAAAATTTATATTTCTTTTGGGCCCCGATATTACGAATATAGTTGAAAGTCGCTTATCCGAATGTTTATTATCCGGAGCGTCAAATATCCGAACCAAAGTCCGGGCACGTTTTCGAACAGTGCAATGCTCAACATTAGAGGCAGCTATGGAGTGGTACGAGCAACAATCAGAGTGCTGTCCTACTCATCTACTACTGCTCAAGAGAATCAGAGACCTTGCAGTGAAAAAACGAAAATGTACAATGGTACAGCGAAAAATAAGTGATTATTTTCCACAATTAAGGTAAAATTGCTACATTTTGCACTTATTTGGCTTTTTCTTCAAGCACGTTTCCCACATGTGATGATTTTCAATATTTTTGTTGTGTCCAGTATCATTTACTGCATGGATCGCATTCGGTTTTCGGTCACAATTCAGCATTTGAAATCCACAGTCTTTTGCATCGCATGCCATCCAGGTTTCTACATCAACAAAACACTACAAAAGAGCACTTATATACCCCCTCACTTGGAAACAAACAGACCTAATATTCCGCGCAGATGTTTACCAAATCACACAACTAAAATTCTCCAAATATCCCTCACTTTGGGTTTTCCCGTCTCTTTTGGCCTCACGCGAAACAACAGTTGAGCATTGCACTGTTCGAAAACGTATCTGGACTTTGGTCGGGATATTTGACGCTCCGGATAATAAACGTTCGGATAAACGACGTTCTACTGTATAGAGTTTAGACCTTAGTACAGAGCCTGAATTAGGATTTTTGAAAAATACATGTTAGAAGTGAATTTATCCCTATTTTAATACATTATAGTGAAGAAATTTTAACAAAAAACACCCATAATTATTTCAATTGGTGGTAACTCTAAAAATATTGTGAATCTTTCAAAAATCCTAGTGTAGGCTCTCTGGAAAAGCCTTTGCTACATGAAAGCAAAAAATTATTTTTGTAGTATTTTTCATAAAAGGATAATGTTTTGAAAATAGGTAATTCTATATTCGTTTTTTGCCAAAATGTTGCATTTAAATAATTTTTTATTACAATAATATTCTTAAAACAAATTTATACTTGTTTTCTAATCTAAGCGACACTAAATATTTAAAGAAATATTCGTTTGTATGATTTTGCAAAATAAATATTCCGAACGTGGTCGGATATCTTAAGCCAATTTTGAAGATTTGTAGGAATTCCTTTTTTGGAAAGAGGAGAAATATTTGGTAAGGGGAGAAATATTTTGTATTTCATTTTTTCTATATAATAAAGAACATTTCGATTATTCCTATAATTCAGAAAAGGAAACAGTATAAAAAAAAGTAGATATTCTCGATTCAATTGTAACTGGTACATCTGATCGCAATTCTAATATGGGCAGATTTTCATTCTTTTTCTTGTAATATTTTACAAGAAAATATTTTTCTAATTCGGTTTGTAGACAAGAAATTATTTTGGAAATGTTTTATAAGAAATGATACCATTAAATTATAATTATTAATTAGTTACTATTCTATATGTTGTATTTTTTTTACTGAAAACGCAGGAAATGCTATGTCCGGATTTTTTAGCATGTTAAATACAGGGTTAGCCAGAAATAAGTTGCTCACTTCAGGGGGATCTAGAATCCGTCGTATTGGTCCAAATAAAGTAAAATTTTAGCAACAGATAATTCAAATGATGCGATTTTGTTCGAATTTTCGCCGGTAGGTGGCGCTATAATACACATAGCTGTACTTGATATGTTTTAAAAATATGCTTCAAAAATATAAAGTAACATAAACAAAACTGCTCAATATGATACAGATGGTACTTATTTGCAAATATTCAAAATCAGAAACAGCATTTGTGTTTCAGCGCATGCCTAGTAGCATTATTCTTTGGATAAAAGGAAGGCGGATTCTACTAAGGAAGTGTTGCTTCTCTGCATGCTCGTCATGCCTACGTTGAAAGAAAAAGAGATATTGGTAAAATTGTTCTACCAGAACCAGAAAAACTCCGTTGCAGCTGAGAAAGAATTGCGCCATATGAAGCGAATACGAAGAGATCCAACTTCTCCATATGCCCTACGCAAGATGATACAGAAATTTGCAACAACTGGACAGCTTGGTATTCTTCCAGGTAGAGGACGAAAACACATCCCGTCTTCTAGCATCGAAAATGTGGCTACTGTGGTCGTTGAAGCCAGCAGTCAGCCTACGGATGGTGGTGGGAGTGTACCAGTTGTATCCAGTGAATTGGATATGCCGTATTCCCTTTTGTGAAAAATCTTACGGTAGATTTTGCATTTTTATCCCTACAAAATCAAGACTGTGCATCAATTGAAGAACAGGGACCCAGAGGTTCGTAAAACTTTTGTACTTCAGTTCCTTACTCTAATGGTGGTTGACGTCACTTGGCCATGGGACATTCTGGGGAATGACGAAGACCACTTTTTCCTGGATGAACGCGTTAACACCTAAAATTTTCAGATTTGGGCAGCGGAAAATCCTCACATTATCCAGGAAAAACCCATGCATCCTAAAAAAGCGATGGTATGGTGTGGTTTCACGGCTATTTTTTTCATTGGATCTTATTATTATTATTTTTTTTTTGAGATAAAACCAAATGGAATCCAAACCTATGCTGTCACAGGAAAATGGTAACATGATATGCTGAGGTATTTTATAATCCCAGAATTTCAAAGGCGTGGATGCCTTCAGGATACAATTTCATGCAAGATGGTACCCCTCCGCACATTGATCGCCGTGTAAATGATTTGCTAAAACAGCATTTCACAGACACACGGACGGGTGATCAGCCGTCATTTCTCAACAACATGAGCTCCTCGTTCGCCGTATATGACCTCTGCGACTTTTGGTTGGGGGTTATTTAAAGGACCAAAGACCATCAACTCTACCAGATTTGAAGGTCAGCATTCGGCGCCATGTCTTAGATATTCCGGCAGATTTACTGCGGTCAGCTGTTAAAAATATGATTCTGCGATTACAGCACATTGTTGAACAAGAAGGGTATAATATGGAGCAGTTTTATTAATGTTACTTTATATAATTTTACCCATATTTTTTAAACATATTAAATAAGGCTATGTGTATTATAGCGCCACCTACCGGCAAAAATTTGTACTTTTTTATTTAATAAATGTCAAGCGCATCATTTGAATTATCTGTGGTTCAAATTCTATGTCATTTGGACCATTAGAACGGATGGATTCTAGAGCCCTCTAAAGTGGGCAACTTATTTCTTGCTAACGCTAACCCTGTACTTGTTTTAAAAAACATTTCGATTTAGTTTCAAACAATTTATCCTGAAGCGTGATTATATATTTTTTAAAAAATTGCAGATATTTAGCTGTAAAAGTGTTCTTAAGGCAGCAAAAATTTTCCCTGTCTTGAAATTTAGAAACAAAATGCGGAAAACAAGGCATTACAAAGAAAACAAGATTTTCTTACTATGACAAAAAAAGAAGTTACATTTGAATTTAATAATCAGTTTTTACTTTTCCTTATTTTGTTTTTGTAATTCTTCCTCTTTTCCTCTCAATTTAACTGTGTTTGTATTTAATGTAATTAGTTATCCGCAGATCATTCAACGTTACGTTTGAGGTTTTTTGCAAATCATAATGTTATTAATATTTGTCTACTATATTTTAAATATGAGTAAATGCGCATACACATTGTAAGATCCCTTTTTGTGTAATTAGTTGTGTGGTTTTTATGTCATCTAAAAATTTTCTGAACCTTTCCCCCCTCTTCCTCCAACATGTTTATAGACTTACTTATGAAGTTCACATAAAAATCTTTCAAAAATCCTGGTAATCGGGCTAAAAGCTTACATCATTTGTTCCACTGATATGCATCTTTTAGCGTTTTATATCTTTAGCTATTAAGCTAAATGAACTGCTTGTGAATAAAGACTCAATTGACAATGATATTATTAACCTAAATTTAGTTGTCCTTATAGCTCTAGAAAGTGATAATGGGTACGAGATTAAAAGAAAAACCAAAAATAATTTGCATTTCAGTCAAGTTATCACGATAGTCTTCAACTTTACTGTAAATTAGAAATTCATTTTCCAGTTAGTACCCCCAATTCTGAGTAAATTACAACGCGAACTGAAGAACTGTATGTCTGTGTGTGTGGATTCTGTGAACTACACGCGTAATTAGTAGTATAATCATTGTACAGTTTAATTATATTGTTGGAAAAGAAAAAGCGACAAATAATGAGGCAGAAATTTATTAATAAAAAAAACCCAACCATCAACACTTCTACTTATGAAATGGATTTGGTACCAGTTTGCTAACGGTGAATACCATTATTATAAGCGATAATGAATGCAAATTGTAAAACTAGTTTGATAATTTTTTTTCTATGAAAGAAAAGAAATTTAAATTTGAATACAAGCATAAGCTTTTGTAAGAACACTTTCAGACTTAGGGACGGAATTTATTGAGCAACCTACTTTTGTAAATTTATGCAAATTTTTGTGCGAAGTTGGATTAGCTTTAACTTTTTATTCTGATCTTTTGCCGCTTAAGAAAATTAAAAAAATGTATCTCTTCTTTTTTATGGTGAATAAAGTCTATTTTATACGATTTTTTTCCTGCCTTTTTCTGTAGAATGCACCTATCGCGTAAAATAAGACTTTACAATAGCCATTAATTTATTCACCGTGTAAAATATGATAATTGATAACAATAATAGATAACTTAGTCACATAGAAATTAGCAGTTATGAATTTGAAAAAGTTAATAGTGTTACATATTTGGGAATATGAATATTAACGTCCCACTGTTCAGCTACACGAGGGCTTTTGGGGATACATATTTGGGAATTGTGATAAATAATAAAAAAGAGCTAGCTCCAGAAATTTATAAAAGAACTAGCTTTTACCCGCGGCTTCGCTCGCGTTGATGTCTTTAAATAACTCTGTCCAAGTCCGTAACCATTATCATTAGAAAGTAAATAAAAAATATACTTTTTTATTGCTTGACAGTGACTACTAAAATTTAAATATTCTAAAATTAAGCTTAGTTTAAAAAACTGGGAAAATACACTTTATTATAATAATTAACAACAAAAATTCAAAATAACTTAAGCTATTAATATATTAAAAAGTTGAAAGTATCTACATTTAATATATATAATTCTTCTTTAAAAGAATTCAAAACAGAATATTATTCTAAGTTGCTAATGTATACTTTTTTTTTTTTTTTTTTTTGTTCTTCCGTCAGTGGCAAATATGTGGAGACTTAGGGCATTGGACACACGCGAACTGACTACATATAGTTAGTTGGCCATGGGAAAAGCACCGATTTTCCAAATGCACCCCTACTACCTGCAACGATTACACTTGCACTCTATTAATAGCAACAATAAAACTGAGTTTAATTGGAAATTGAACTCGTTTGAATTGAAACTGTAGGTCAGTGGGGATAATTGGAATTCGAGATATGATAATACTTTTCCTTTTCATGACACCAAGTATATTCTGCATCAATTTTGTGATTCTAGACCTCGTTCCATTACATATTCGAAGATTTTTGCATAAGTGTAACTGGTACATTTAGTTTTAAGTGAAGTTTATGTGAGGGTACACGAGAAAGTTAAAGTGAATTTAAGAACTCCTTGGGATATGAAGTACTTTGTTCTTTATTCATGATTATATTTATTGATAAATATTCCTTCATTCCCCCCAGCACGTCTTTTAAATTTTCAGTGTTTATTTTATTGACAATGTAATTGTTAGGTGCCAATACTGATCTTGCTCTTAATCACTGATCACAAATTAAATTTTGTTGCCAGCCCGGGCAAATTTGAGCAATAAGATCTATATCATTTTCTACCAAATTACAAAATTCTCTGGAAAGTAAAATATAACCTCCAGCACATCTGCGTCCAAACATCCATCACCGATTTTCATTTGCGTCTCTGAATAATGTTCCAAATTTGCATTATTATGAAGATGCACTCTCATATTCGTTTTCAGACTGAATTTTTCAACTTTCGCCCACAAGCTTAATACAGGCTCTGATTTCATCTGCCAGTGTACCCCTCTGGATTACAGGGATAGTTTGTCAGAAATCACCAGCCAATAAAACTACCATTCCTCATATAATATCTGAAATATCTCGTAAATCCTGAAGGGTCCGATTTAACGCTTCTATAGCTGTCTTGTGAGACATTGTACTTCCATCCCACACTAAAAGCTTACATTGTCGAAGCATCCTGCCTCGAGAGCTATTTTTGCTGAAATTGCAGATGGGTGAATCTTCATGTGCAATATTTAAATGGTAATTTTAAAACGGAATGTCCAGTACGACCGCCGGTCAGTAGTGTGAGGGCTATACTGGAAGAAGCCACAGCAACTGCTATATTCTAGTTTTTTTCTGACGGACATTAATAATAAGCAAAAACGTTTTTCCGGTAACTTCCTTTGGGGGCATCGAGAAAAAAAGAGTGCATCACTGCCGGGTTCTATTTTATGTAACACTTGAGGGAAAACATGACTTTGTTCTGGAGTTAATTGAGAGATTAATTCTGTTACTTGATGTTGCAATGCTATAAAATCGTAGTCTAATTCCCAAGCAATTTCATTATCGAAGTCATTTCCGTCGACTTGTCGAGGACTGATCATTCCAAAATCATGTAGTTTCTTCCCAACCATTGTGAAAACCTTATTTTCAATTATTATTAGCGTTTCGTTGTAGATGTGTTTATTGAAAAGCATATCTGCTTGTACTTGCTGAAGTCGTTGCAAAATATCTTTCGCCAATTACTCTTT
The DNA here is from genome assembly GCA_019973975.1 of Trichonephila clavata. Taxonomy (NCBI): domain Eukaryota; kingdom Metazoa; phylum Arthropoda; class Arachnida; order Araneae; family Nephilidae; genus Trichonephila; species Trichonephila clavata. The sequence goes on along the minus strand of BMAO01001760.1, from coordinate 9,890 downwards.
ATACTTTTTTTAAAGGGTTTGAGGATTAGAAAGACCGCAAGATGATATGTATTGCGTAAAGTTCCTTAATTTTATTCGTTGATTGACATTGTATGGCTTCCTCCATAGTAATATCTAGTATATATAAAAATATATCTTTGACGTAATACCTCCATATAAAATATCTAAGTTCAGTATAAGTGAAAGATTTCGTGAAAAACATGGCCTCATATTGGAATTTTTTTTAAATAAAAAGAAATGAAAATATTCAATATTCAATAACTCAAAGCATTTTATGAAACTGTCATTGAATATTACCATAGAGCTTTCAATATCACACAATTTGCTAAAACGTTGTCGATTCTCTCTTTAAAAAATGCGAGAAAATTTGCATCAAAATTTCTGGGATTGTCGGAATAGAGAATTTCTTAGAGCCAACTTGGCGACATTTCTCAAAGTTTGAGTTTGACATTTAATAAACCTAACGTAATAAACACTTGACATTTAATAAAAAAAAAAAACATCTAAAAAATTGCTTTTTGTAAAGATATTAGATTACACAATGTTTCAGTTACTTGTTACAAGTGTGAAAATTTTTTTATTAAAATTTCCAGTATTGACAAAATGCATAATCTTGCGCCAACTTAGCAGGGAGTAAGCATCAGAACATTAAACGTCGTTTATGAAGATTGTATTTTTTTCCCAAAGTTATGGTACTTACCGAGTGGTAGAGTGTTGCGCCTCCCCACCACAGGTCCGGGGTTCCATCCTCGGGCTGGGGAAAGTCGACTCAGCCTTTCATCTCTTCAGTGGGTCGGTAAAAGAATACCATGCTTGCTTGGGGACTAAACACTTGGGGTTTCACTTCAGACTGACCACCTGATCGGGACATCTACTCATGCACCTCAGCGCCTAATGCCACGTATACTGAGATGGGTGCAGTAGACCTTGGCCCTCATGGGCTGTTGCGTCACTGAGTTTTGTTTATATGTTACGTAACTTTATGTTATTTAACTTTGTTATTTTAGTTTATGTTACCTGATATCTCAAAAACTTATGACTGTATTTCTTTCATATTTTGTATACATGTTATAAAAACTATAATAAATGCAATGAACTTGGGATTTAGCTCTAGCATCAATAGTTTTTTTTAAATTTTTAACTGTTTATTGTTAAACATCACGCGTTTCATAAAATTTTCTATACGAAAATGTGCAATGAGACAGAACTTTTTGGCAATTGTTTTTAGATTTCATCGCCCTTATAACTGTATTAAATATGTTGTTTAAAAAATAATTTTAATACACATGGCTTTCAATTCCATGTAGAATGTTTTGAAATTCGGTAGAATTTTCATTAAAGTTTACCTAATTTTAATAAATTTAAATTGTCATATAATTCCCTCTGGTGGTGTTTTTCATTAATTGGTGTTTGTCATAAGCACCAACAAAATGACATACAATTACTAATAGCATGGAATTTTAGAAAACTTGTCCTCAAACGTAAGCAGATACCGAAAGACTTGAAATTTCTCAAGGATATCTCATTTGTTGAATAGAGACTCGCTAAGAATAGGTTTTGTGGAAATCCACTACAAAAAGGGGGGGGAGTAATGGGGACTTTAAAGATAAATCTACTTCCGTTTTAGAAATTCAAGTCCTATCATTTTTAAATCAAGAGGTCTATAAGAATGCTTTTTGAAAGTTTAATTCGAAACTTTAAGTTATACTTTCGAATGTACATTCGAAAGCTTACTGCTATGACTTGGATATCAATAACTTAAAAGCAATAAATTATAAAGTCGTTCAACACCGTTAAATACCTAGCGAAGTGGGCTGACTTGATTCCATTTGCTAAATACCATCTACAACATGTATATATGATACATCTATTAACAAAGATATAGGTATATATCTCATTTCTAAAGCATTAAAATCATTATCTTAGTATATTTATTACTAATTCTTTAGACCTTCAATTTTTGATAGATTTATTGGCGACTCCAAAAAATATAAGATCATTAATAGTTTTTATGCGCCTTTCTAATAGGGATTTAATATTCCCTAAACAGTGATGTCATTTCTTTTAATGCCTAGTTATTCCGTTCGCCTAAGCACTGGAATGTATTTTTTGTAGTGCGTTTTTCCCTGTATATAAAAACTTGATATTTCAACAATTCCCTCTCTTGCTTTTTGTCTTCGCCATGTAGCTATCGCGTCTCTTGCTCTTGTCTTACATAGGGAGGGCACGACTAAGGAAATTCCTTTTGAGACAAGACTTGGTATAATAGCAGTATTCCATTAGGGTGTTCGACCCTCAATGTATTAGCGCCGAATGGCCAGTCAATTAGGAGAAAATAGCCTTCAAAATTCATGCTTAGCTTTTATACAATTAATTTTTGGATACCCCCAGCGATGCGATGGCGCAATCGGCAGAGCACCTGCTTTCAACGCAAACGGATAAAGTTTCGATCATGCGCTGATTTTTTTTTTCAGATTCATTTAATTATTTTTTGCAATTAAATAAATTTATTTATTAAATATTAAATATTATTTTATGTAATTATTTTGGATTTTATAAAGTAAAATAATTATTGTAGTTATATAAATATTTAAACTATATTTTACAAATATATTTTATATTAATAAATATCAAGTTAAATTTTTTTAAAAATTAGTTACAAATAGTTTTATATAATATGAAGTACAATATATTATAAAAAATATATAAAAAATAATATAACATAATCTGTAACATATATTATTATTATTATTATTATTAAAAATTAATTATTTTATAATTATTATAATAATAAAAATATTTCTTTTTTATATATTATTAATTTAATTATTTTATTATTATATAAAATATTTAATAATAAGTCCTTTTTAAATAAATGTATTTTAATTTGCGGATAGGGTTCGAGTCGCGCGATGAACTTTTTTTTTTATTTCATTTATTTATTTTTTAAAATTGAATAAATTTATTTAAAAATGACTTAATAGATATTTTATATAGTTATAAAATAATTAAATTAATAAAAAAGACACGTTATTCTTATCATATTAATTATAAAATAATTAATTTTTTTCGTAATAATAATATATGCTATTGATTATTTTATATTATATATAATATTTTTTTTAAAAAAAGTTGTATTTCACATTATAAAACTATATTTGTAACTAATTTTTATATAAAATATAATTTGATATTTATTAATATAAAAATATATTTATAAAAATATAATAAAGATATTTACATAACTACAGTAATTATTTTAAATTTATCAAATAGAAAATAATTACATAAAATAATATTTAATATTGAAAAATAAATTTGTTTAATTACAAAAAATAATTAAATGAATTGGAAAAAAAACTCAGCGCATGCTTCGAACCTTATCCGCTTGCGTAGAAAGCAGGTGCTCTGCCAATTGCGCCATCTCATCGCTGGAGGTATTAAAAAATTAATTGTATAAAAGCTAAGCATGAATTTTGAAGGCTATTTTCTTCTAATTGACTGGCCATTCAGGGCTAATACATTGAGGATCGAACACCCTAATGGAATACTGCTATTTTTCCAAGCCTCGTCCCAAAATGAATTTCCTTAGTCGTGCCCTACCCTTGTTAGTCCACACGTAAAGCGCGCGTGTATTTTTTGTGCTGGATGTTTCTGTGTTATGTTGTGTTTAAGATGTTTATGTTTGTGCGTCTCTACCTGTTTAATAAAACAGATTCCTTGACATAAAGAACTCCCTGGTCAATGCCTGGTCTCCATCATAAATAATGTTTTAATAAGAAATACTTACCCTCGCCAGGATTACGACACACGCATATATATATATATATATATATATATATACAAAATAGTTATAAACCTAAGATAACTGTAGTCATGATAGTATAAAGTCTTAGCCACAGTAGTACTGTAGCAAACTCCTGGCCTTAGGAAACAGGATTGCAGGTTTAAACAAAGTTTTGCGGCCGCCAACCTTCACCTGTATTTGCCAATACTCTGGGCCATGAGGAAAGTAAGAAATGTCAAGAGAAGTTTAACTATTATTACAAATAAAACCATAATGTATTGATATAAAACGATAATATTATAGCCTATAATAATTACTAGAATATGTTAAAATCAAAGCTAAAACAATTAGATAAAGACTTACTAAGTGAGTACAGCAATAACCATTTTTACCGGGCGACAGAAAGGTGAATATCAGTAACGCATAAAATTAGTAAGTTTTGATAAAATAACATTAAGTCTATATATATACATTTAAAAACTCTAAATTATCTTTTAAAATTTATAGAAATTAAAAGTACAACCCAGACATATACAATTAATTTTAAATAAAATATATTATTGTTAATTTACTTAGTATGTGAGGCATATATATATATATATAATAGTAGAGCTTAAAGAATTTTAAAAAATAAAAGTTTTCCTCTTAAGAATATTCTTAAGATTAAAATCTAGTTGATAAACTAAATTGCCAGATCTCAGAAAGGAAGAAAAATATAAATCTTGTTATTAAAGCACACAATAAATTTGAGAAGTATAATTAAGTTTCGAAACTAGTTTAAATGATGCGCAAATCGCTTTCATTAACTGATGAACTGAAAAGAAAAAGAAATGTCATCAGTTGATCCGAAAAGGCATTGAAAAGAATCTTTCCTAAATGAAACAAAACTCATTATCCTCACAAAACGTTATTTTAGGGTTCAACGAGAAAACGAAGGTGAATTTACCGTTTTTCCTCAAAATGAGAGGAAAAAAAATCATTTGTTCGGCATCGCTAAATATACACATTAAAAATGGCAACGCCAGTCGAATTCAATTAAATAAAACTGTTGCCAAAAGGCAAAAAGTAATGCTTGAAAGTTTCTGCAAAAAACAAAAAATGGGACAAAATCGAGAAATCCAAAGGTGCAAAAGCTATTTACTGTTCTGAAGAGTTATACACAACGTCGGGCGCACGATCAATTTAGTTAATTTCGTTCGTTTCGCTCTGGTTATAACCGTGTCATGGCCATTTTCTGGATTTCTATACTGCCAAAAAAATCGATTCATGTGGAAGTAATTTTCTGGAATAACACTTTTCGAAACCCTGTGTTGTTTTTTCATTTAAAATCTATTTCACGGCTAACGTTCTCGAGTTGTTAAATCTTCTGTAGCCTCTCATGTATCAAATTGAAATGAAGACAGCTGATTTGTTGCAACTTCTAAAGTTCCATTATTATTTTGTGGGTCACTTTTGTTCGTTAAGTTAACAGAATAAAAAAGCTTCGGTCTTTAACAGGAAGAACATTGGAACTAAGTGCGAGACAAAAAAGACAAAGAAAAAAAGAAAAGAAAGAAAAAGCACTCTTTATAATGTCGTTGAACTGCACAAGATCATCCAAAAAAGGAAAGAAATGGTATGAATATGGTGACATCATGCAGTTGTTACAGCCAGTCGGGCTCTTAAGTGATAGTTAAGTTTAATTTCAGTTTATTGGTATAAGAGAAATATAGGTTATAAGCCAATTAAAACATGTTATAAACATAATCAAGTTGGAGTTCATTGCATTAATTACTACTTTTTGTATGAAGACTAAGCCAATCAATATTTTTCAGATGAGTTCTAATTCTACAGCACTTTTTTAAAATTTATAAATAGAGATAGAAATCGTTCTGGTTGGAAGGCATTTTATTTGTAATCCAAAAAGGATAATCTATTTTATTTAGAATCTTATATATAGAAGATTACACATTAAAGTATATATAACTTCCATTAAATTCACTTCATGGGCTTTATATTTGTTTATTCTAAAGTAGATTTTTCTCTTTCTTAGTAATAGGTAATTTTCTTCTTTCACAATAACCTCATTTTTTTTAAAAAAATTAGTCTTAATCACAATTGGTTTTTATTTTAATTAGAGTTTATTTTAATTTTTATTTGGGAAAATATTGAAGATTTACTGCAATTGGAATTTCAACTCACAATCACGTATAATATGATTTTAATGTCGAATGAATACGAGCGTATTGATAAAAAGGTATTTTGTCTGTAAAGTTTGAATTCATTCACACAAGAAAAAACACCAAATAACCGTTTTTCTTTTAGAAATATACGAGATATAATTAGACTTATATACATTTGAAAAATGTAGCAATTGTTAGTTAGCCATTTCTTAAATTAAAAAAAAAACACTTTAGGTAACCTTTATTAATTAATCGCAACATAAGGCAAAATGTATTTTCTGGAGAAACATACGTATTCAAAAGCAGATAGTGATAAGAGTTTAGAAATGTAATACCTTAAAGACTGTCGCACAGTATGAAATGTTAATTATCATCAAGATGTCTGAACTTTATATCTACATGTTCTTTTTATTTGTTTTTTAAGGCCAAGACTTTGTTTTCACGCGAGAAAATTCCACAAAGGTTCTCGAATTCATAGATAAAAAGCATTCATCTCCAGATTTGATTTGATTTTAATTTATATCACACTATGAAGCAAAACGAGGCTATTAGCAACGGACCTCGAAATTTCGAACTATTCCAAGTGTCAAGGGCGACACCTAAGCTGGCACCTCCAAGCTTCCACACCACTGCAACGTGAGGGCTTTGAGATTCGACAGATTTAACGAGCGTCAATTCCTCTACATGGTGGGTTTTCAGTGGCGCTGGATTTTGAACCTTCATCTCGAAAATGCCAGCCACGAGATTGTGACCATGGTCACTAAGCTTCCGTAGCCACCATTTATTTCTAGAAGTTGGTATAAAGAATTAAACTAAAAAAATGTAAACAATTATTCAAAGTTTACTAGAAAAATTTAAGTTGGAATAACACACTTCGAATAATTTAGAAGTGGCTATGTCTGTGTGTTTTTGAAAAATATTCATAAAAAAAAGAAAAAGTTAGGCCGCAGTAGCCCAATGGTTCAATTCGCTGATGTGATTCTGTACCATTCGAATCTATGATTCCGATTTCACCATTAATCAAAACAAAATAAGGAAAACTGCATTATCTTAAATTGAATTGGATCCCAAAGTCTTCATGTGATATCAGTTGCAAAACGAAAAATGTTAGCCCCCCCCCCCCACTGCAAAGTCAGGTTTTGGGCCCCAAGCCGGATCTTACAAAAGGTACGTACTTGGCGTCAGTCAGGCTTTAGACCCCCGAGAATCCTGCCTTCCAGCGATGTGGGGGTTGCGGGCAGTGGCCTAACGTATTGCGGATGGGGGGGGGAGGGTTCTAGGGGCCCAAGACCTGACTTTTCAGGAGGCCCAAGTGTTCTCCGTGACGCCACTGTTTGCAAGGGTACGTTACGCCACTGATTGCAGGGGTGTACGTTACGCCACTGTGTGACGTAGAATGAGCATTAGAACGATAAAGTTACGACATCCGGTGCCCTCTTAAGCGGGAATTAAGATTACGAAATTCATCACTAATAATTATTAACTTGGTTCGAGTTCTTTTATAAACGAGGGTTTATTAACGTCGCCCAGAAAAAACACGAAGGCTATTGGTGACGGACCTCGCAATTTTGAGCCGCTGTCAAGTGACGAGGACGACACATCCCTCCTTTCACACTACGCCAACTGGAGAATTTTGAGCCTCGACAGATTTAACTTACTTCAGCCCCTCTTTTCGGTAAATCTTCAACGGTATTAGGCTTCCAACCAGCAACTTGACAACACCAGCCACGAGTTTGCGACCATGACCACTAGGCTACCGCAGTAACAATATTAGTTTGAAGGTAACGACTCCGATGAAGAACAGAGTTTCGAATGAGTCACGGTTTCGTATCCTAATACTACTAAAGACTTACCGTATAGAGAGGCTGAAGTACTCAGTAGTCGAGGCTCAAAAAACACCCATTGGCATAGTGAGAACGTTTAGAGGATGGTTCATCCTCTCGTCATTTGGTACAAAATTACGAAGCCCGTCGCCAATAGGCTTCGTGTTGCTTCACAAATGCGATATGGATTAAAAGTCAAATTAGTGATGTTATTGAATTTAAAACCTGGAATTAGTGGCGTAGCTACCAATGGGCTAGGCGGTGCCAAGCACCAGGGCCCTCGACCCTGACCACCAAGCAAGCCGAACTTGCAATAATTTCTCCCACATTTAAAACATAAATATAAAAGGTTGCAACTCAACTATAACCAGGGCAACTCAGTTGGAAGTAATTTTGAGCTATAAATCCCCCCAAAATAAGCTAGTTTCCTGTGTCAGTATTTCGCATTCTCGAATCTGCAATAGACAGATGTAATTTTGTCCCCCTCCCTCCTCTCCTCTACTCTTTCACGGAGGTGTTTTTTTTTTTTAATAATTTTATAATATTGTATTATATTTTCTTGTTCATGCATAATTTTTGTATCATTTCCTGTTTATTACATGTCAAATCGAACCAGGGTAATCAATAAAGTTTACAGAAAAGAATTCATGCATATACATTTAAGTAGTATGTAGCTTTGCTTTGCTAAGCTCTGCAGAGCACGACCAAGGGCTGATGTTAAAGTAGCTTTGTATACTTCTATTTTAATATATTTTTAGTTTTTTTACTTGATAAAATCCAACCGAGATAGGGCCCTCGTTTTTTTATTTTTTGCACCAGGGCCTTTGGATACTTAGCTACACCACTGCCTGGAGCTCTAGAAAAAGTTAAAATTTCTACTTCCGACCGTATAACGGGTATTAACTCTTCCATTTTAAGAGGCATGGACATCCAAATGCCCTCTATTTTTGGCAGCACGGCCGAATACTCACCTACATTTTGGATTAAGAAAAGATATGGGACAAATAAAATTCCTCTGAGAATTAAACTGCAAAAATACCTAAATTGAGAAAAGACATACATGGAAAATTATATGTACAAAAAAAAAATGTTTATCCTGACCTTTACAAACCGCAAGAGAGAGAGAGAAAAAAGAAGCAAACAAGTCACAGTATACAAACAAACACGGGTGCTTGGAGTCATTTATGTTGGGCACGTAATAGTTTCATCAAATGGAATAAATATCACGTAATTCGAGGCTAGGGGAAATACAACTCATATATCAGAATAAAAGAGCTTTTAGAGCGGACTTATGGCTTGACCTCGAGACAGGAAGAAAGAGGTTCAGAACGCATCGTTTATGCAGTTTTGTATCTGCTAAAAAGCACGTGGGTGAGCATATAAATTTGGGACATTACTTCCAGCCACCGGGGTCATGACCAACAAGAAAGAATAAAACTTATCTACCGCGGCTCGCCATGGAAATGTTAATATGTCTTGCGGCCTTTTTTTAAAAAAAATTTTTTTCTTCTTTTTGTTTCCTATATTATGATAAAGATAGTGCGAGGTAACCCTCGAGAGAGAGAAAAAGTCTCAATTAAACTCTTGGCAGGACACATTTCACATAATAGTTTAGAAGGATTTATGTTATCTTTAAAGTGAGAACCTTTTTGCAGAGTTGTTATTACACATCACGTTCTGTACTGTTCGGAAACGTGTGAACGGATTTGACCATGGTGTTCTCTTCGGACTCGGCTGCCATAATTTTTTCAAATGGTGAGATAGGGAAACGGATTGTAAAACATAAAAAATAAATTATTGCTAGAATCGCGAAAAATACGACTGACTACGATTATACCATTTTTTTTTCTTTTCAATTATTAATTTTGTTTTATCAGTTTCGCTTTTAGGAGTTCATCAGTGATTTATTTTGTGAAATCCTAGCCAGAAAAATATGACCATAACTTTCCAAGATAGGTTAAATGAATGTGAATCACACATAGGAGATTTCTTCTCACAAATAATTCATGTTCCAAGCTAGTAGTGCTTATGAACACATTCTCAGATGAGTTTATAAGGAATTCTCTTCTATGACATTTAAATTTTTCAGCAACTGAAACATGTATGGCAAAGATTTCG
>BMAO01001759.1:0-145977 GCA_019973975.1 Trichonephila clavata | reverse complement strand
CCACTGTTCAGCTACACGAGGGCTTTTGGGGACAGTCCGCGTAATTTTGAACCATGGTCAAGTGACGCGGACGACACCTGAGCTGGCACCCCCCTCTCCTAACTACCACACCACACCAACAGGAGGACGTTTGAGCTCTCGACAGATTTAACGTGCATCGCTCCCCTACACGGCGGATCTTTAGTGGTACTAGGATCGAACCCATGACAAACTAGCCATTTGAAAGATGGGCCATAAATACTACTACTTATAAAATCTTGTAAGACTAGTATAATATCAAATATGCAGAATTCAACAAAATCATAATCAAGTAAACTACTTTTAACTTGTTACATTGTTAGAACAAAGTTCTGGGAAAAAATTTAAGAAAAACAAAATAGATAAATGTGGTAACAATTTTTGATATTAATTTCCCATTGTAGATCAAATATCTTTATAACACTTTTTCAAACTGTAAATAACAATGAAATTACAATTTTAAAAGTATAATTAAACACTAAATAAGTTTTATTATATCACATGAAAGAGCTTACAAGTGGTACATATACAACTTGTTTGAAAATATATAGTGGTTTCATACTTACATGGCTGCAATAAACAAACTTTCAAAGGTAGGAACATAAGCAGTAGCAAAAGAAACTCCTAGAAGTGTTAAAGCAACTACACTCAACCATAAACTCCTAAAAATCAAGAAAATTTAATTATTATTAGGAAGGCGAAGAACTTGACAAAACAGGAAAAAATCATGAGTATGATAACAATTTAAGTATGATATAATAATTAAAATAAATATTAACCCTTCAAATGGCAAAAAGTCGGATGGACCCATTAAAAGCATTGACACAGTAATTATGAATAAACCAACTATCATTATTGGATATTTATTTTCCTGAAAGAGAATACATTTCAATTACTTTACAGTAATGAAATATTCTAAATAAAGCAGTATACTTAATATGAGAATGTATTTGAAAAAAAAAGTATGTAATCAAGATCAAATTAGAAAAATTTTAAATATTCAAAAATTTTATTTTAGCTAAATAGTTATAGTTTAAATTGCAAGAAACAGAATAGATGATTGAAATTATTCCAAAGATGCATTTAAATCAAAATTCATTTAAAAATTAACCACAGACTCACACATGCATTAAGAACCAAAAACTTTAAATGTGTATTAAAATCATTTTCATGAATCTATTATCAATTTATAATTTTAGAGGCTCAGAAACGATTCCCTAGTTAAAATATCATACTTATCTAGTAAATCACTAACCATTTTTCCACTAACCCATCCTACAATTGGAGAAGATAATCCGTAAGCACCAGACAACAAGAGAAATAACAAACCAATAATACTTGGATCCAAATTATACTGCAATAAACAAAATTAGAACATAACCATAAATTTTAAAATTTTTAAAGAATTAATACAATTAATGTTTTAAAATTAAAAAAAAACATTAATACATTAATAACTTGAAAAATGTAACAATTCTATTTAATGGTGCTTCTTTCATACAATAAAGCATACAAATAGGCTAACCTGACGCATGTGTGGTTCTAATGTAGGATCGATAAAACCTTGTGCTTGAGAGGCAACAACTAAAATCAAACAAACTATAATAACATGGGGCATGGAAAGAAGTTTCTTGTATGATACAGAAGTATTCAAAACAATGGAAGGATCTGAAATTAAAGAAAATTATCTAATATAAAATCTAAGAATACAATGGGAATTCTGAAAAATCTCAGGACCATTTTAAAGTAAGGATATATTACATGAATTATTATAGTTACTATTTATTTATAAATTTATATTATACTATCTATTTACTCCCTTCAAAACACTATATGCACAAATTCATTTTTTAATTAGAAAGTCTTTTGTTTGCTTGGAAATAAATTTAAATTAATCATCTTTATAGTGGATTCACAATTATAAAAGGGAATTCAGAAGTCCATTTTAAAATCTTATTTTCATTGAACACAAGAAAATTTTCAAAACAATTAATATAATTTACATAAACACAGCTTTTTAGACAATTTAATCAATGCAATAAAAAAAAATTAAAATATGCATATGTAAGAAGTTCTACATTTATGCAGCCACTGTACAGATTCAATAAACAAGCTTTCAACAACAATACCCCACACCTGCATGTCGTATGAAAAAAATATAATCGAGATTATAATTCAGTGATGATTTTCAGGAAGGAAAAAAAATATAGGTTATGATAACTACAAACATAGAAAATTTACCTTTAACATTTCGTAACATATACCAACAAAAAGGGACAATAAGCACAACAAATCCACCAAGGGTAAAAAATGGTAGCCCAAAGCCTCCAACCTAAAATTGATAATACAACTTTTAGAAAAATCAAATTCTTAATACATAAAATGCTTCTTAATTTATCGTTGCATTTTAAATAACTATGATATCAATAATATATGCAACTTTAATACGAAATAAATGAAATTTAAAATCAAAAATTACATTTTTATAACTATCATATTCATAATACATATCACCTTTTTTTAAATAACCATGATATTTATGGCACAAATAACTTCAATAAGAAATAAAATGTATCAATGAAAAAAGGTAGGGCTATCTAGATTCAAGCATGAAGTACTCACTGCATATAAAGCACCCCCAATTGCAGGACCAATGCTCATGCCAATTCCAATGCAGGTCTCTGTGAAACCCTTAAATATATGAGATATTTAAATGACAGTATTTAAATTATTTATAAAAGTGAAACAAAATTTTCTACTTAATGCTTGATAATGAACAGAAATGAATGAAAAATATCAACCTATACCAGGGCCTATATAATGGCCTGTGTACCACATGTGGCCCCCTTAGACAGCCAGAAAGGCAATAAATTAAATTTGTCTTAAACTGATTCTAAATTAAATGTGCTTGCAGCTTTTAATAATACGATATTTGCACAGTAAATAAATTGAATAAAACTGAAACCATTTTATTTCGTACTTATTGATTTTTACATGGTACAATTTACACCTTTTCTGAGATACACAGTACGATTCAATTGACAAAAATCGGTCAAAATATCAAATCTAATTTTTTTTAGCCTAAATTATTCTTTATATACTTTTCTATAACCTCGCAACATTTGAAAGCTTTAAATTCAAAAAACGAAGAATAATGATACCTTTTATGTTCATTTTTATTAACATCCCTATGGCAAATCAAAACTTTAAACTTACTTACTTTTATCTTAAGATAAAATAACTATATAGTTTGTCTTCATTTAAAATGTAAGGCATTTTTTCTATTGTGTCTAATGCTTTGACTTTTTTTACCTGTTGCTAATAGTACATGTAACAAAAGTTGTTATGCATTTTTTAATCAAAACAGTACTTATTTTTTTAAAAATAATTGAACTCAAAATTTATACATTTTTTAAGGAATTTTCAATAAGCATTCATAAAAAGAAGTATTGTATGAATACCAATCATTTTATAGCAAAACCCATAGCAACTTCTGTTATACATAGTTTGACGCACTTGTAAATCAAATTTCAAGCGTGTACGTAAATTTTTGTCAGTGGAGTAGCATTTTAAAATCCCTTCACAAATTTTTTCTTTAAAAAACTAAACGGTTAGCTTTTTATGAAATTTTGAGCACAAAATCTGTTTTACACAGTATACATACACAGGAGGCAAACAAAAAAAATTTTAAAATTCCTTAAATCAAAAATTTTTTTGGAAATTGTACCATGTCTCCTTAAATAATGAATTCAATTATTTTAAAAGATGTGGTCCTCTGTTTTTTTTCCACTTCCACAATGTGACTCTCGAGCCCAAACAATTGCCCCTCCTCATGTCCTATGATATCCTATCCTTAATCCTATGCCTACTCTTGTCCTTATTATCAGGTATGATAAAATCTGAATTTTAATATTTCATCCAAAAAATTTCAAAAGGTTTATTTTTTAAATAAATTATCTTTATATTTTTAAAATAATTTGGAGAAAAATTCGAAGTAAAAGATTTTATAACATTTGAAGAATTATAAAACATTTGATTACATGCAAAATTAAATACTGTGCAAATAATGAACAGTAGGTAATAAATATTTCAATTCAAGTATAGCATCAAAAATAATATAGAATAGTACAATAAGATAAATAAACTTAAAATTATGAAAGTGAACTTACAAAAACAGTACCAATATCATCAGGAAATTGATCAATGAGTATTGTGCACGAAGCAGTGCAAAATGCAGCAGCCCCAAAAGCTTCAAATGCACGTACTATAAAGCAAAGAACAGCAAATTCTACTTCCCATTGACTCGATCCAGTAAGCTACAAAAGCAAAAAAAATGAGATTTAGATTTTAATGAAAAGAAACAAAATAAACTAAGTTAATAGGCAAAAAATATAAAAGGATAAACAAAATATCAAGCTTTATACATACCCAAACAATACATTACAAGAACCACAAAAGAAAACTCCACTGAGAAACATAAATTTTGCCCCAATGTAAGGTTGCTAAAATAAAATTTTACATAAATTATAGCAGTCTAGTCTTAAAAAGAGAAAAGGATGTATTACTTATAGTTCAAAAAAAGTTTTTAAAAATATATGATGTTAATGAATTCACATTTTTAATAATTAACTTCAACAAAAAGGCATTTTATATATTTTATTTTCTCTTTAGAATAAGAGAATATCCTAAATCTGTATGTTTAAATTTCATTCAAAACTAATTTTTTTTAAAAATTATTCCTCCAAAATTGTCATGCAGTTACACATTTTTAAAAGTTTCTGTGCAAATTGTAAATTTTATAGTATGACACAAAATTACTTTATACAAATGTTAATTATGAGGTCTTGCAGTCAAATTTCCATTATAGAGAAAAATCATTATTATATATATGTGTGTAGTATATCCAACCGTTTAGATGAAACAGAAGATAATTATTTATTTAAGAATCAGTAACATTGATGGTGAAAAGATGAAACAATTCAGTAATGTGCCAGAAGATATAATGAAAGAAAAATATGATGAAAATTTCATCTTATCTCATATAGAAAGTTTCAGGGATATATCATTTCCTTTAAATAAACAGCATTTAAATATATGTAGAAATCTAATTTTTTTTTAATGTTCATCTCTTTTTTATTTTAAGGCTATCATTTTCATATCCAGCGTATAATGCACATCCATAAATTTTTATCTTATTTTTTGTGTTAAAAGTGCATATTATATGCATATAAAATGGTTATTTAAAAAGATACAATTATAGAATAAAGTAAATGATGAATCAAACTTTGGAGATAGAACTAATAATCTATAAATTATTTTTAAATATATTCCTACACTCTTTATAAGCTCCTACAAAAGTTTTTCAATGAACTGTATTCAGAGTTACAAATACTGCAATAATTCATATACATTTTACACAAAAGTGTAAAAGTGTCACAAAAATGGTATTCCCTTGGCTTTTACAACTAGCCATTGCAACTGGACAAAGATGATATCCATAATAAAGTTCAAAAGCAACTAAAAATATGTTTATTAATTAATTCATTAACTTAATAAAAATATTTAATTAGCTTTTAAAATAGAATTTTCTTAGTATGCATGCTAATTTTGCAAATCTGATTTATCATTTGAAAAAAATGCCTGAATTTCAAATTTTGTTTCTAAATAATAAGATTTAAGAAATAGGTCCCCTAATGTTTTCATTGAGTTTTTCAAAAATATAAAAAAATTTCCATTCAACATTTTTTGAAATTTTTTTTCACCAAATGATATTTTATTCTAAAAATACAATAAAAATATGAATTATTAAGAATTGTTACAAAAAAGTGAGCTGTACTGAACCTGAATGCTTAGATATTTAAATTTTTCATGCCATGAAATCCCAAAATGTCACGCAATTCTCTTCTACAGTATGGGAGATAATTTAAAAAGTACTCTTGATAAGAATTTTACAATTTATAATTGTTAATTATGGATCCATTCATTACATAATGATAAAAAACAAAAACAAGGAAGGTATTGTGAAACTAATGATCAGAGATGTGACTGAAATTTGGAATATACACAACACTATACTAAACTTGGAACACAAATTTTTAAACCCAATCCCAAATAACTAACATTTGGAATCCATAATAGAGAAATAATACTTTAGAAAGTTAATTATTTAATTAATTATTATCATATAATTCAGTTCCTTTGGAATCATTAGGAGCAATATCCATTTTAATCAGCTGCAACAAAAGTTGAGTTATTTAGGGCATCACACTTTTTATGACAATAGATTTATGCAGTATGTATCAGTAAACAGATTATAAACTTTCAGGGCAAATAGTGTACACCAGAAATCACATAGAAATGCATAGTTGGAAATGCTTTCCTGGCATGATAGTGACAACACAAAAGACAAGAAAGACAGCACATGAATAAGAGGAGTTTATTATATAAACTCCTCTTATTCATGCTTAAAATAGCAAAAAAGAAAATTAATAAAAAAAGAGCATTAAAGGTACAACAGGGATGCATGAAAAGGTGATAGGGGTGCACATCATTAGTATGCAGGATACACTAGATGGTCATATGGAAAATCTTGACATAACTAGAGATAACAGGATTGTTTTATACCCAGATCCTGAATAGTCTTCTCATTGTTTGGCTTTCTTACTCTTCACTCACATTCCTGTGTGTCCAAGATGAAGAATCCATTGTTGGACAATCTCAGGTGCGATTGTGCAAAGTAGGCATGGCTGGCAGTTTGCCTCCTGGGGTAATGTTGGGTCCCAGGAGGCAAACTGCAGTGCGGCACGTCCATTGCAATCAGTGGCAATGTATTGTCAGATGCATATCAGCAAGCTCAGCCTTTGTGTAATGTTTCCTTCTATTACCACTTTGCTTGGTAGGTGAAATGAAGCTTCATAGCAAGCAAGGAAGCAAAAACCGCGTGTGCACATACACCGTCATCTGATGCTTCGGTTTATGCTGAAATCTATCGCGTACATCATTTAAAGATTTCCCTGCATTTGTGCTGTATAAAGAATAATAAACAATTTTTCTCCTCTTATTCTAGCCCTGTTTCATGTTATCACTACTTCGCCAGAAAAATGTCTCTGACCATGGATTGCTAAATGTGTGTGTGGGGGGGAGGGGGTACCATCATCTAGATCAGTGATTTTCAACTACTGTGCAGTGGCACTTCTGTGTGCCACCAATTTTTCTTTTAAATTATTAATAATACCCTTTGAGAAAAAAATAAAACCCAAATATAAAAAAATTAACAGATGGATATAAAAAAAATTTGATTGGATTTGTACTCCAGTTGTGTATGGATACATCTGTACATGAATTCTTTGAATAAAGAAAAACTAATTTCCTCCAGTAATAATTGAGATTTAATTTCAAAACATTCAGAAGAGTCAAATAATTCATTTTGGATTAAAATCGGAAGCAATTATCTCATAATAGCAACAAAAAAAAACGGTACTTGCGTATTAAAGCAACCAGGCCAAAATTTGCATAAATCGCCAAATTTGGCGACCCTACTTACGGCAACCCTACGTGTTGTACATGGTTTTTCGTAAAAAAATTATTTTGCTTACTGGTTAGATTGAATGCCGTGAAATACTTTAACTATGGGTATTTGGGATCTGCCTGCAAGTGAAAAAGATGCTGTTGAATTGTTACAGGGATATGGAATTATACCGAACGAACGTACTTGTAAAAATTCTCATAAAATGAAACTGTATTTTGGAAAGCAAATCTTCTGGAAATGTAACGTTGAAGAGTGCAATCAACACTTGGGTGTGAGAACCGGAAATTGGTTTGAATTTTGTGCAGAAGAGCTGGGAATTGCTGACAAAACTGTTATAGATTGGAACAATTACATGCGGGAGATATGTGCCCTTGAAATGGATGAAAAAGAAAGAAAGCAAATAGGCGACGAAGGACTTATTGTGGAAATAGACGAAAGTTTATTTGTAAAAAGAAAAAACACTGGGCGTGTACTACCACAGCAATGGGTTTTCGGCGGAATTTGCCGAGAAACGAAAGAGACTTTTTTGGTTACTGTACCTAACAGAAGTGCCGTTACCCTCATGGAAAAAATTTGCGAAAATATCAAGGAAGGAAGCATTATTTATTCGGATTGCTGGAAAGGATAGACAAGTGAGTTGGAAAATGCTGGATTTCTGCATGGAACTGTTAATCACAAATATAACTTTGTGGATCCCGACACGGGCGTTCACACACAACATGTAGAGCGCATGTGGGGCTCAGCCAAATGGCGCAACAAAAAACAGAGAGGAACAGCCCGTCATCATCTTGACTCCTATCTTATCAAATTTATATGGCGCCAAGTTCAAGCTGTTAATGGCGAAGACGATTTTCAATCAGTGCTTAAAGCAATAGCCAAAAGATTTCCGCCAAAAAAATAATTCTGCAACTTATTCAAATTCGAAACCGGAAGGGTTTAATTGCTATTTTATATTTTAAAACAAAATAATATAAAAAACTGTATTAAAAATTATCTGAAATTAATAAATGTACATTTTCTTTCTATTCATACTTTCTTACTCAAACTTACAAATCGCGCCAACCTGGTTGCAATAATACGCAAGTACCAAAAAAACTTTAAAAATATTGCTACAATTTTCTACATCTTATTTGTGTGAATTCGGATTTTCAGCATTAAAAGAAATATAAAAATGAAGGAAAAAAAAGATCAAGGCTTCAAAATGTAGATGACAAAATGAGTGAGTGAACATTAACATTGCACTGTTCAGCTTTTTGAGGATAACACATGAACTGGCACCCCCTCTCCTAACTACCACACAACACCAATGAGAGGACGTTTGAGCTCTCAACAGATTTAATGTGCATAGCTCCCCTATATGATGGGTCTTCAGCGGCACTGGGCTCAAATTCATGACATGCTGGCCACAAGTCTGCTACCTTGGCCATGACAAAATGAGAGTGGCATCATTATAAGACCAAAAATGAATGAAATTATCAAAAATCATTAAGCTCAAATTTCCCATTAAATGTTTTCCAATCATTAATTTTTAATCAGTTACTCAAACGTATTTTGTTTTGTTTTTGTCGTAGATTTTTATTTAACATTAATAATTATTATCAGAAATTATTTTACATAGTGTATTAAAGATAAGTAAAATTCTCTTAAGCTTATTTTATTGTTATATGCCATCAAATTTTTAAATTATTAAAAGTATACTGCAACAAAAATGAGGTTGAGAATCATAGGTCTAGTTCAACACTCCCCAACCTTTTTGTTGCCACGGACCAGTCAACGTTTGATAATTTTACTGCGGCCTACTGAGAGTGGGATGTTAATTGTTCAGATTTTAGATTGTTTTGATTTAATAATTTTAATTTAGTTGTATTTAAATATGCCTTCAGAATAAAATAGACACCAAAAAATTAATGTAAAAATATTTAACATGGAATATAAAATGATTTCCATTCAAAATCACACAATCCTGAGAGAAATACACCACAGTAAATAAAATGAAAATAATTTTATGTTTCTTGGGTGGCCCAGTACTATACTGGACTGGTACTTGTCTGCAGCATGGGGGTTGGGGATCACTCGTCTGGGTATATTCTATCTGTCCTGAAAGTTTGTAACTGTTGCACTGATACACCCTGCAGGTTTTCGTTTTAAATATAAAATAACTTTATACTTCTTAAAACTATATAATTGTAGCTTTATTTAGTTTGAGCATTAAATTACTTATAATTAAAAAGCTGCTATAAAAAATCATCTGTTTTGTAGACCAAAAAAAAAAAAATGAATAATTTTCCAAGTAAAAGCAAGTTTTAAATCTGCCTTTAAGAAAGACAATGTATAACTTCCCAGGCAATGTTAATATTCAATAAATAAAAAAAAGAGAAAAAAACTATTACAGTAAATTTCTAGCACAATAATTTTGACTTTAATGCTCAGAATTTTTTTATGCATGTGTGAAATCTTATGTATAAAATGACAGTTACACAAATTGAATTTTGTATATTTATTTAATAACATTCGCTTATAAAATAATGCACCAAAATTATGGAAAAAACTTCACATATTATAAACAATACTATACAGTTTTTTGAATAATAATTTTTGAAGTATAACTTACTATTTTTCCCAATATAGGTGAACTTATCACTATAACTAATGCATATATACTGAAAACAAAACCAGACACAGCTTCACGCATTCCTTTCATAGCAGCCTGAAAAAAAATAATACATTATACTTTGAAAGCTACACTAATAATGATGAACTAAAACTAACTTAAACAATTTTATGAAATTTGATTCAAAATTAAATGCTTATACTTAAGCATATTTTTAACTGGGGATAAGGTTTAGAATTTTACGGAATGTAAAATATACGAGGGTTGATCAGAAAAAAGGTTACAAGTCACAGCATTTGAAAGCTACATATTGTGGAGAAATTTTTTCCGCCCAAAGTTGAGACAGATGGCACTACTTGCTATACAGCTGGTTTGCGGGTAGGTAGTGAAAGTTCCCAGATGGTTCAGGACAATTGAAATGGCAAGACTCTAAGGAAATTGGTCTCGTTTGGAAGTGCAAGCCATGAATCAATTTTTATGGGCAAAGAATGTGTCTGCCTCAGCAATGAGCAGACAACATGTAGCAAAATGGTGTCACCCTTTTCAATCAAGCAAGATGTCGGAAACTGTAATATGGCAGGGAGCGTCCAGCCAAGTTCTTCAACAACAAAAATCAACACAGCATGAATTGAGGAAAGATTCAAAATGATTAACGGGTAACTCAGCATTAAATTGTGTCAAAGATGGGACTGAGCTATGGTAGTGTGCAACATATTGTTTCTGATGTGCTGCGATATTCCAAGACAGTTCGGTCAAAACATCTGTCGAGACCTGACTCAATGGACTAGGAACTGATTTCTCCCAAGACGGGTTAAACAAGTTGGTCATGTGCTCTGATAAATGCCTAAATTGACTCGGTGATTATGTTGAAATGTGATAGGCACATATGCCTCTAAGTTCCCTTTTGTATTTTCTGTCTAGCAACCTTTGTAACTTAACAACTTGTAACCTTTTTTGGATCAACCCTCGTATAAGTTATAAAGAAATATGACAAGATATTAAAAAGGTAGTTTTGAATTCTATTACTGTAAAATTCTAGACGCATTCTTTAGAAGACACAAAAGATATTATTTACAAAATATGAGCACACACATGGGTTCCTTAAAATTTTTATAAAACCCAAATGTGATTTTTTTAATACACAAATAAGAGGGAATATTTAAATAAGATGTTCTGTTAAAAATGCTGAATAATTAGATTTGATACCTTAAAATCTCAATACTTATTACATTAAAATTTAATTTATCTAAAAAACCTATAAAATATTTTTTATTATTTTAACAAAAAAAAAAAAAAGAAAGATAAAGCAATTTTTTAAAAAAAGAATCGAAAGAATCTCATGAATAAAACATACTATAATTTCATTTTTAAGCAAAAAGTCTTTTGTCATCTAACACAATTAACTTGAATTAAAATTTATTAATTCAAGATACAGCAAAGTAAAAAAAAAAACCCTGAAGTGCAATGCTTCACAGAGAAGTTCAGTTTCACAAATTTAATATACAGGTTTAATTTTAATATTTGATTAGATCCCATCTGTGTCACAAGATAAACAATTACATTTAACAATTAAACATTCAAACACAAAGAAATGAAAAAAATTAAGTGAAAATTACTTCTCGTGGGAAAAATGGAGCGATTATAGACATGCTTAAATATGCTGTAAAATCCACCAAACACAAACAAAATGCAATTTTCTTTTTCTCCCTTGTAAATCTAGATTTTTTTGGTAGCATCTCTTCCACACTAGATACCCTAGAAGGTCCTCCAAATGGAGCTTGAGAAACTGTTGATGGAGACCTTACAATTTTTTCACCAGGATGAACTCTCGGAACAGCCATTAGCTTCCCTTTACTAGATGAAACCACTGATATCCTTCTTTGTGATGCTGCATTTGATGTTTGCAAAATGTCTTCAGATACACTTCGTGTTATAGGAGCATGCTGTTGAAGTGAATTAATAATATCATCACTGCAATCATAACTTTTAGAAAAAACTACATCAGGACTATCAGCATCATCTTCCATAGACAAAGACACATGAAAACTTTTGTTGCCATTCGTTAAAGCCATTGGTCTTACAAATATTTTGCTATCACAAAGATTGCCATTAATTTTAAATGGAGAGTCGGGTATAAATTTTGAAAGCTTGGTTCTTGGTGATTCAGTATAATCCATCATATTATTTGAAACAGCTGATAATTTTCTATTTGCCTGTTGATCATCATCCAATAATTTTTGTGCATGCGAAACCTCAGAAAAGTGATCATCACTGTTTAAATTAGAATGTTTATTCGGATCATCAGTATCTTCAGTTGTTATATCTTCAATGGGAAGGGAGCTTCTATCCATGTTGATTGATTATTTAAAGGCAACTGAAAAGAAAAACATTAGAATTAAAAGTCAGAGATGAAAAAAAGGGGTGGAAACTTATCAAATAGAACATGAAAAATTTCCATTCACCAACTCAATAATTGTAAAAATCTTTTACATTAAAATACTGCATAAAAATTTACCAATTAAATAACATTTGTTAATTATGAATTATTAACATCACATTTTAAAGCTGTACAAAGCTGTCAGTGGCATAATGGTGAATATTAGGGCCCCCAGCTAAGTCTTGGGCCCCCAAGTTGAATCTTACAAAGGATTACAGCTAGTCCCCTCCCATAATGCAGAGGTGTATGTTACACCACTGGCTATTGTAGAGCTTTAAAATGATAAATAGATTGAATGTTTAACACCATGCATCACTCAACAACTACAGCCACAATTTATTTTTTAAATATCTAACAAAAAACCTGCTATTTGGGGATAATAGTTTTTGTTGCTCAATATCCCATAAAATAATCAATTCTGCCTGCTATTTGTTAACTAAAAAAAACAGCATCTTTAAAGATCTTTAAAAATGTAACAAATCTTAACTTAAAAATTTCTGAATCTGAATTTTTTTTTAAGTCAAAACTTTCTCTTTACACTTTACAAAAATGATATCAATTAAAATTAGTTTGCATAATTATACTGAAAAAGTAATTAAAAAAAAGATGTTTCAATATCATGCATTTCAAAAAAATTATTCAATAAAATAAAAAATAAAAATTTTATATTTGTTATAGTTTTTAATGCATTCTAATACAATTCTTTTATTAATATATAATTTTCCAACATTTTAATCATCAAGATATGCAAGCTGTGAATATGAAAAAATAAAAATTGAAGGGGAAGAAAAGGAATTCTGTATCTATATATAAGAATGACATATAAATTTTGGTTCTTGCATAATATCACAAACATATTGGCGGCATTATATGAAAGGAAGCATATAATTGCCAATTCAGCCTATACAACACATGGGCAATCAGGATTGCCAACTTGGTGAGTTATCTTGAACGTTGCATCATTGTGATAGTACATAAATACCAAAATTTCTTTGATCAATGATTTTCTGTCATTCAATTTATATTCTGCTTTCATTTTTTTAATCTATTTAAGAATTTTATTTTCAGAATGCTTAAAAATCCATGACAAAAAAATAAAGTAAATATCCTCTGAAAAGAATTTAGTAATAAAATAAGTAGCATATTGATGTAATGTTCAATATAGTTACATACATCTTTAGAAAATCTTTCAGTTTAAACTTTTTTTAAAAAATGCTAGAAGTTGCAATTATTACTCTAATTTTTCTTATTCATATAATTTTTCAGTAATAGTCTGAAATCCAAGAATTTTTTACATTCTTTAGTCGTAATCTTTAAAATTTAGAATTTATCTAATTGTGTTGTTTCTTATCCCACTTGATCGACAGAAACATCTAGATCAAGTTCATGAACCTGTGCATTTTTAAACAATGAAGAACCATAGCAGGACTTGAGATCAGCTGGCTCTTATGGCAACAAATTGCTCTCAAGTCCTACCAAGTTATCTAACTGTAATGTAGCTAATTCAATATTGGTATTCGTTTTGGCATGATTTTGAAATAGAATCATATCTTGGTGGTAGTCTAATATTATCTCCCCTCCCAAGCTTGGTGAAGTTTTACAACTATTTGGCAGAAAAATCCATTTTGCATACCAATATCAGATTAGTTTCATTGTATATTTCAATTACAAATTTTTATAACTTATATTTTTATCTTATTTTGTTACCTAATATTTCTATTACTAGTTAAAAGAAAACTAAATTTTTATAAAACAATTTTTGTTTCTGATACCCTTAGGAATTATATTAATTCCATTAGCATTTTATGAATTCCTTAAGCTTTTGGACACAAAATCAATTAATATATTTTTTCTGTAGAAACAATGAATTTCTATAATATTTCTAAAGCATTCTGAAACAATTCCTTAGTTGTAAAAGTTTTTTTTAAATTTTGACTTTATTACTACCAATAAATATTCAAATTCTATTATTGGGGTAGTGAATAAAGCTTTCACCATAATGAAAGAGTAATAGAAAAAAATTCTGTGTAACTTTACAATTTCAACCATATACTTTAGATCACTATTGTTGAAAAGAATCATTTACAGCAAACTGCAAATTAATATAGCCTCCCTATATGGTGATGCAGCAGCAGGTAAAAGGTGGAATATCTTGCTTAACAAAAGTGGTAGAATCCCCAATTCCCTGCATCAATCTGTTGAGGTTGCGTGCTTTCGTTTACTTACTGGACATGCTTATTTACAGAGGTATTTACATCACATTGGAGTAAAGGATTCAGCCTATTGCCCACTGTGCCACCAGGGTGAAATGGATGGGGACTACCTCAAACACTGCCCTATTGTTTTAAAGCTTTTTGGAGACAACTCTACGGAGGCAAATTTTAATTCTTTTTATGCTTCAGCCTCATTTTATTTGGCTGCTCATTGACTAATGGCAGAGATGCCGAAGATGGGCATAGGATAAAAAAAATTGCTGAAAAATTAAAGCTTTTAAACTCAGTTTTGCTCTATGCTCTCTTTCTAATATTTACTTCCAATATATGTAAATAGAAAAAAAAATTATCCCTTTTAGAGTCCACAAAAATAAATTCAACACAAGACAATCTCGCGCATTTTTCAACCATTTGGAATTCTTACAAAAAAGTATTCTATTTATTTTTTATTAAATATTTTGATTGAATCAAAGCATAAATCATAAGATCAACATCAATCAATATATTATTTATTTTAATATTTTTTAATGCTTCTTCGTTTTTTTTCTCTTTGTTATTTAGATTTCAATTTGAATTTTGAACTGAACTTTTTTTTCCCTCTATGCGCGCGCATGAATATGCTTAATCTATAAGTTCCAAAATTTTACTCCAATTTAAAAAACTTAATATCCATTTCATAAACAATAAATTACAACTAATACTACAACTTTTAGATTTCAACAGGTTATAATACTTGAAGTAATACATTCAAATGTTTCATAAATACAACATGTTTTTAAAATAAAGGTAGAATGGTCATCAGAGCACTTGATCTTGGGGCACTTAATCCCCTAGCTTTGAGGCTGTTGTTAAATATTAATGATATAACGTGCCGTGATAATTGTGTAATTTTAAAATAAATAATAAAAAGAATTAAAAAATTTAAAAGTTAATAATTGCGACATTTAGAATTTAGAAAATAAAACTGCTGGAGCTGATTTTTGTTTATGTTGAGGTGTGAGAAGCAGTGCATCTGTGTTGACTGAGGCTACTTCCGAATGTTTTTAAAATAGTTTGCATACTAAACAATTATTTTTAATCATGACTATGAAAATAGGTCATTGGAAAAAAAGCCACTTTTATGTCACTTTTATTTAAAATATTTAAAAATGTTAATTTAAAATCTAACAAATTTAACTTATTCAAAAGGGAGGGGGGGGGGTAACAATTAGAGAAGAAAAAAGCATAACCTTCTATAGAACAATATATTTCTAAGAAAGACATAAACAAACATTACCTCTAAAATATGTAAATATTATTCCAAAAATTAAAGGTTTTTTTCTCTTGAAAATCACTTTCACTAACTGACACCGAAAATTACACAATATAATTTATATTACATAAAGAGAATATTCCTTTTAAAGGATGTACAAGTTGCAAAATCATCATTTTAGTCACTATATCAATAAGATAATCGTTCAGTAATATGCTTTGTGTACCTACATCAAAAGTTATCATTGTCAGATAAGAATATTCCTGCCAGAGAGGTCTGAGTGGATTTCAATCATATCTTATTTAAAAAAACATAATACAAGAGATAAATTTTTGCACATAAGTAAATAATTTTCAGGTTAAAAAAAACATTAAATAAGAAGCCTTCAACAAATAAACATAAATAACTTTATTTTACTTATTTTATAGATTTTGTTTACTCTATTTCCAAATTCAGATAAAACTATTGAAATAACGAAATTTGTACAGTAAATAAAAGCCATATTTTGAAACCATGGAAATAAAAAGTAACCCATGACCATGAGATTATAAATTATAATGTTACTGCAATTTTATTTTTGAAAGGATTTTGAGTTACTTTAGTTAACATTGGTTTTTTTAAGTTCATCTAGTCCTTTGTGTCCTTAATTTATTTTATTTGCAAGAGTAAAAATAAATATTAAGTAAAAATACATAGTACCATCAGTGGTGCACACAAGGAGGGGGTCCCTGGGTCTGCCCCCTCATAGCCCTTGATTTTTTATTTATTTATTATGATATTCTATGTATATAGTACATAAAATTTAATGAGAAATACTTGTTATTAATAATTAATTTTATTATCTAACACTAATTATTTATTCAATAATTACTTTTTTACTGTTTTTTGTTCCCGAAAATCAACAAAATCAAAAGAATATATTGGTCAGCGTATTGGAGCATGCTTAGAGAATGATGGATTTTTGAATTCCCCTCCCACCCCCTTGAAAAGTTCCTATGTGTGCCACTGAGCACCATTGCTAAAAACTAAGACATTTGTTAATAAATCTAAATAAGAAACAAGGTTTTAGGGTACTTTTCTGGGGGGGGGGACATAAAAATTCAACAACAAAAAATTGCCAAATGCCAGTAAAATTTATTAATAATGGTAAACCTACCACACAATTCATGAGTTAGTGAGCAAAATTGTGCTGTCACCTTCATGGGCTCAAAGCTTAGGCTAATGACAGACTTATATCTAGCCCATTGCCATGATGAATTTCGTGGGCCTCGATCTGATTACGTCAGACAGGTGGCATAAGCAACACCAACAGAATACTAATGGTACATGTTCAGTAAGTCAATTTTTTTTTAAAAAAAAACACACCTTTTCTGTTTAGTGTTAATTTGGCAAAAAAAAAAAAAAAAAAAATTACCTGTTGCCAACAGCCCCCTTCCCCTCCCAAATGGAAAAGTACAATTTTAGATATGTTATAGGGTGATGAAAGTGAACATGTAAATTTTTTTGGTACTTACATACTATCGCTACCTACTGGCAACATTATAAGAAATGAAGCACCTGATTGCCAATTCAGCACATACAACACATAGGAAATCAGGGTTGCCAACTTGGCAAGGAAATAGAGTTGGCGATTGCTGCAATAATACATTTGTACAGTTTTTTTTTCTACTCTGAGACACTCAATTGCTTGGGCTTCTTTTCTGGGTACTGTATTAGAAGTTTGGTGGTCAATGAAAGATTTATAATATTCAAGCAAGGGCAAATCATTGGGTGTGTAGTGTAAGCAGGTGTGTAGCAAACATCCACAGTATATAGTAGGAGTTTAACAGAAATGTATTGAATGAAATCTTCACTGTATAGTGCAGTAATCTTTTCAAACGGAAGATATCAACTCTCAACATATAATAATTCAATCTTATAATAGTTAAACATCAGTTTAACATTCTAATACTGAAGTTGAAATACAATGAAACATATTTAAGGCATTAAAAAATGGATTGATTCAGGTACAAATGAGTTGTACAATATAAGAGATGTACTACTTTACATAAGGCAGTGATATAAGAATTTTTTTTAATTAGAAAAATGTTATTAATTTATATGTTTTATGCCTTAACACTAGGCAAAGACTGATTAAAAAAGAATTATGAAAAAATTCTAAATTATACTTTTAAATAGCTATAGTGAATGTTTTAAAGATTAGCATGATGTACATCTTACACACACACACACAAATTGACAGGATATAAATAATATTTTGCAGTCTATGTTTATCAAATATATAAATAAAAAATGGTACAGCTTCAAATGGTAATTGCATATTATTGCAACTATCAAGATGTTCAAGATAACTCGTCAAATTAGCAACCCTGATTTCATGTGTTGTATGCACTAAATTGGCAATCATGTGCTTAATTTTGAAAATGTTGCCAATGGGTTGCGATAATATGTAAGAACCTTTCAAACATTAAATGTATTCATGGTGATATATCAAAGTTAATTAAAACTTAAAATACTAAAAGTACAATAGTAATGTTTCTGTAGTCATAATTTGTAATGTTTTTTATTCATATTTATATACTTATTTCATATTTTTTAAAAAATGAAAAATTCAGATTGGTACTTAACACATTAATTTAAATAACAGTTTCAACACAAAATATAACATACTTTTCTAAATCTTAAACTCTCAATTAATTGATCAAGATTTTATGAATTATAGCAATTTATTATCTAGAGAAAAAGAACAAGCTGTTAATTAAAAAGATATATTTAATGCCATCTTAGAAACATACTGAAGACTGGCAAATTAAGTCAAATTCATAAAAAGGTAATGCAAGGAAAGAATCACTCATTGTGTTAAACAAGCAACCTTCTAGTATCTTTAAAGAAAGAAAAATCTCAAACTTCATGCTGGAGAAAAATGACTTAGTCCATATGATTTAATGAGGCTTCAAAATTTGATTTAGGGTATTTATGTTTTAACATCACAGCAGTAAAATTTGTGACACGAGTTATGCTATTTCCCCACCAAAATCAGACTGATTTATTTTTCAAATAAAACATGCAAGGACATTTTGTTGCTTTGATATCTTGGTGGAAATTTTGCTGTGGTGAAGTTAATATGAAGTACCTGATTTTGTCCTAGTTCTCTTAACTGTATGTTACACCAATGGGTACTTACGTATTATCACAACCTATTGGCGACATTTTTGAGATGAAGCACATATAACACATCTGAAATTGGGGTTGCCACTTTGGCGAGTTACCTTGAACATTGACGGTTGTTACGATAATATGCAAGTACCAACCAATGTAAAAAAGCTATTAAAAAATAATTTTGAATGAAAAAAATTGAGTTGGTTCGAAAATTTTTTATTCTATTTTGAAATGATATACATGCCAAAAGTAATTTCTGGAAAGTATATAAAAATATTTAATAGTTTTTTAAACATGATATAGATATGAAATAACAAATAATAATTGTAAATGCAGAAATAGAAGACAAAACATAGATCTTATCATTTTAGACGAAATAAAAGAAATTTAAGTGATTGTAACAAATTAAAATTACAATATTTTCATGTAACAATGGTAAGAAAATGATACATTTACCTTTTAAAGCCTTACCCTTCACCTCAACAACTAGAAGTAGAGGTAAAGTATCTTCATTTAAGTGCAAATACATATATTATTGACTGATATTTATGACACTATATTTAAACAGATATATCGGTATTAAAAGGGCACAAAAAATTCATACAGAGAAACAGGGACGAAATTATTAAAAATAAATAAATTACGAATTTTACAGTGTTGACATATTATAAATAAATCACAATCTTTACTATTGACTTAAATTTGCAAAGAAAACAACAAAGAAATCCAGAATAACCAAAAAATGACTCAGTCAAAACTGAAGCGGTTACCTTAAAGCACGATGAGAATGTTTTGAAATTGCAATGATTTTGCAAGTGTCAAGATAAAAACAATTCTAAAAAGATTAGTATCATAGGAAACAATAGCAGTAAATTGGATCCAAGCACTAAAGTTAAATATAGATTCATTGCTGCGCAGGAACTGTAATTAAAGTATTTAATTTTGGAACAAATTTAAATTCATCAAAAGTAAAATCAACTTACATTACACAATGGGTTAATGCAGCGTAAAGATGATGAAAAAGTCAATAAATTTTACTTTTGAATTAGTTTAATTTTAGACATTTATTTCTGCTCTTTCCTCCCTTCCACACACTGACAATCCAATTTTCCTTTCAGACCGATAACCGAAACAATTTTTTCCTCCACCGTCTGCTCTACACCGCTGTTTCAAATTACTCAATTGCCATTCAACATATCAAAATAGTTTTATTAAAATTGCAAATTCCGATTTTCCCAAACATTCCACAAAAATTACCATATAAATATTAAGATTAATACGTTTCTTAAATGCGTTCCTATCGAACCAAAATTTCTTTTATTTTCTGCAAACTTATACTCAAAATCTCAAGAATAATTAGTTTCTTTAAAGTTTCTTTTCTAATTTGCAATTGGCAACGAAACTTTTGAATGAAAAGACACGACAGCGGTTTGCACGCAAGCGGCCGGCAAGTTGTTTTTATTCTAATCAGCAATAAACATGGATTGGATTAGTAAGTCTTGTATTCATTTTCTTTCGTTTTTTCAAGAAAATCTTTTATTAGTTGTACCATTGACTTTTTTTGTAAAAATTCTGGAGTTATCTAACATTTATGATTATATGTATGTATTTCATCTCTGATAAAATGGAATGCATTTGATCAGTCACGAAATGAAAAATGTGCACTCATTATTTTATGTGAAACTTCAGTTTGATTCAGATAATCAAAACTTTATTTTGTGGGGTATTGCATTATTTTTTTTTTTTGTTTATCGTGTTATGACGTACAAATATTTTCTTACATTAGCATTTTTTATTCATCAAAGTTATCGATAACTATGCAAAAATGAATTATTTTTCTTCTTATCTTGTACACAGTATAATTTATTGATTTCCTTGTTTCTTTCTCAGGAAAAACATTTTCCCTCATAGTAGTATTTACTGTATTTTACACAACATGTAATGCACTTACTCCATCAACTTTTCTTACAAATGCTGATCAACAAAGGTTGAAAAAAGTTTTATCAACAGCATTTCCATTGACAGAGTTGACCACAGCTCATTATGCAGCTCTTGGTTATTCTCTTCTGAATGAAAAATTACCTGAAGTAAGAATAATTTAACTCTTATTTTAAACAATTTTATAAATATATTCCTCTTAGTGTTAAATTTCCTTTTATAGATCTATTGCTTTTCAAAAAAAAATTGTTCTGTAAAATATCCATTCAATGTGTATTTTTTGTTTGTTCGTTTGAAGAGAAAGCTAGACAAGCTCACAGGCAGCAAAAGAAATGAAATATTGAATTTTTGAAAGAAGGGAGAATTTTATAATGAATTCTTTTTGTGTCATGTGATTGGACGAGCAGAACTATCCTGATAAGATGAGATTTTGAAACTGTTATAGAATACTTTATTATGTTTTTTTGACGAGAGATTATGACCTGAAATTAAGAAGAAAGCTGTACAAAAACTAATGGAAACTTACAAAGATGATATTAAATTTCTTAATTTTGATGACATGAATTGGATCAGTTTTTGCTGATTTTAACAGAAAACAAAGATACAGTGAAGGCTCCATTAGAAATGTATCAAGTTGTAAGAGAAATTCTAATGTAGAAATACTTTTGAAAAGGTTTTTAACAATACCAATATCGAATGCACCAGGTGAGATATTTTTCAGTTTTAAAGCGTGTTAAAAATTATTTTAGTACTATTGGAGAGAAGATAAATTGAACAACATGGCCATATTTTATATAGAACAAGATATTTTGCTCAAAATAGATACAGCAATAATAATTGATAAATTCGCTAAAGAGAAACCAAGAAGAGTCAAGTTGTGCAGTAAAATTGTAAGCTCTTTAGTAAAGTTTTTAATTTTTATAAATACAATTAAGATTTTCTTTAGCTGCTGAGTTTTATTATGAGCAATACAATTCATTTTGGGAATTTAAGGTCAACCAATCTTTTCACTATTTTAGTTTATTGATTATTGAGCCAATGGGGCTCAATCCTTTTACCGCCAGGGATCTCCAGCTACCTTAATCCGTCTCTGAGTAGGCCGAGTGGTCTGGCTCCGATCATGGTAGCGTTCATGAGTTGATCCTATACCACTAAGACGGTGTAGGGGAGCGATGCAGTTAATCTGTCGAGAGTCAAAGTCTCCGGGTGTGGTGGGAGGGGGGGGTCGCTCAGGTGTGTCGCGTCACTTGACCAGGTTCAAATGCGGACCGTGAAAAGTCGTGTGCTATCAGTGCGACGTTATTTCTCTGTCTCTGAGTAGGGGGGGGGTCCCACAGGTCGCAAACTGAAAAGGACAAGACTAAAAGTTCTTAATAATTGGTCTGAGTAGGTGTTTTTCCCCCCTCTGTCATTTAATGCTTGCACAGCATTGCTGTGAACCAATTGGTTGATGCTTCAAATAAAACATTTGTGTCAAGATCAGCAGAGCTTCACCCAAAGATTGTAGATTATAATAATCTGTGTATTCTTGTATCTTTTAACTTATAAGAGAAACTTAACTAATTAAAGTAAAAATACTAAATACAGTGATTATATTAGTTAATTGTACAATTACAAAATCATGAGTGAATTTCTTAATTTGAGAAATTATGTAGACGGGGAAAAATAACTAAAACATAATGAGTTTTATTAAGATTTTATCCACATTTTTTAAATGTATTTCTTTCCTTTTATTCCGTAATATATTAGAAATTTTATGCTTACATTGATTATTCTTGAACAGGATCCTTGTAAATTCTTTGATTCAAAAATTGATAAGAAGCGTTTAGATACTATATTCCATGCATCAAGTGGCAGTAAATTGGTACCCAGCTGCAAGGTTGGTATTATTCTTTTCTTTCTTGAATGTTTTTATTGTATATTGCATTGTTTATTTTACTTGTTTAAATTTGTTTAGTTGACAACTACTGGCTTGCAACAAACCTTGGATGCTGCTATTTCAGAAGACTCCTCTATGCAAGACATATATTACGCTGTGATGTCATTACACAATCTCAACCTGAAAAGTAATTATTAATGTATTTGATAGAATAGATGTAAATATGTTTAGATCTATAGCTTGTAATGTTTTAACATGTGACTTTAATGTTAACTATTTTTTCTTTTGTAATGTAGTTGACAATAATAAAGTATCCAGAATCATGGCTGCTATGCTGAAGAAGGATGACAGCGTAATAAAGTATGTGTAATTTTTTCATTACTTTTTCATAATTTGTGTAGCAGTAAATAAATGTGTATGTGAATATAAATAAGCAAAAAAAAAAAAGTTATTTTTATGCATAAAATGTGCCTTTAAATATGTTGCATGTCTCTTAATTTTGACTTTTGGTGTGAATTTATTTGTTAAACATAGTCTATACATATTTTTTTCTGAGCTGGAATATTTGTGGAAGAATTCTTCTGGGAAAAGATTTTCTTTTAAATTAGTGATTTGGGTTTTACAAACATGTTTATTTGAATGAAAAATATATGGATTTTTGGGTATAAAATATATGTTAGCATCTACACTATTAAAATTCGAAGGTAAACAAACATATCTATCTATCTATGTATGTATGTGCGTCTATCTTCTCACGAACCGTACGACGCAGAAAGTCGCGGAAGGTACCAAAAGATCCGGAATTTTCCGGGGAAGCTGTATTGCTCATTTATATTCAGATATTGTAATTAGTTGAAAAGATATTATTCAAAAACCTTAAAACGCCTAATTGTTTTACTCCTGCCGGTTGTTTACTTGGCAGAACTTCCGTTCCGTTTCGGCCGAGCGGTGATTCGACGTTTTCCACCATTTTAAAATTGCCATCCAATTTGCAGTGTTGAAACCAGACAAAAAATAATTACAGAATCGGAAAGATCATTTATTTCGCCACGATACAGTATAATTTTTTTTGTAAAATAACGATATTTTTTTCGAATTTTTTAAAATAGTGTTAAAACTCATGTGTTTTTATGAAAATTATTTCTAAATCATTGAGTATGAATTACTTTTCGTGTTATTAAATCGATATTCTACACTAATTAACTTCAAGCCTTTCTCTTTTAGATCCATTAATTTAAAAAATAAAATGACCAAAACTTTTTTTCTGCGATTTTTTAAAAATTAGACCAAATTTTTACTCGACATAGAATAACTTCGTTATTTATTAAAATTATAGCATGAAATTTTTTTTACGTGTGTAAAAAAATATTATCCGTAATCTGTACAAAGATTGAAAGAATTGCTTAAAAATTACAGATTTAAAAAAAAAAATTATTTTCGTAAACTGCTGTTTTTCTGAGAAATAACTTAAACTGTACCGTAATTTCGCACGTATAGTCCGCACCATTGTATAGTCCGCAGACACGATTTTATATAAAAAAATTTCAGAAATCATCAGATAGTCCGCGGACTATACGTCCGAAATTACGTTATTTTAATACGGCAATATTAATGTATTTTAGAAACAAAGAACTAAGTATAAATAGAAAAAAAGTACTTCCTTACTAATATACCTTCAGAAATAAAACGCTAAATACAAATAAAAAATTGTGCTTACTAATTAATTATATATTAATGAATCGCACATTCTACTACATTAACGAAAACCTTCAAAGTCCGATTCATCGGTATCAGAATTAAACACTTCTAATATATTTTCGGGAAGAGTGTCCGAAAGTTCATTTTCAGCATCACTATCTTTACTGTCAGTGATTTCCTCGCTTTCACTAACACAATCCCGGCTTTTATATATCCCGATCAGATGGTGGACACTTTAACACTTTCCAGGATTTATCGACACATTCGGCAACTTCAGTATATGAAGCGCGTCTCATATTTCCTCCTTTTGTACAACTATGTAAACCTTCCGACATCCAGTTCTCCCAGCAAGCATGTACGTGGGACTTGAAACTTCTGTTCACGCTAATATCCAGAGGTTGCAGGATTTTTGTTAAACCTCCTAGAATAACGCTAAGTTCATCACCGATGTGTTTTTTTTTTTTAGCTTCCACCTTTACACTGTCTTTTATGTGTGTCCTCATGAAATCCATAATTAGTACTCCTTTGGAATTGAAAAAGGCACCTTCTCTCTTCTTCCAAACTTCTTGAAACCAATCAAGCATAATGTCCTCGTTGCACCAACCCTTTTCATTGCACCGTATTACGATGCTTCAAGGAAAATTTTCCTTGGGAATTGTTTGTCTCTTAAAGATTAAGAGCGGCTTCAACTTTGTGCCATCAGCACAGCAGGCGAGCATCACTGTGAAATTGGTCTTTTCTTGACCAGTTGTTGTTATTGATACTACTCATTCGTTCTGCACTATTCTCTATGGTTTATTATTGATACATACGAATGTTTTCTTGGAATCTCGCGCTTTTTTTAGATTTGATCATCGGCAGTTCATGACAGTTTTTTTTAAAATTTCGACGATTTTAACCGTGAACAACCAGCGTATTATCCGCACTGGTGGATAGTCTGCAGCTTCAAAAATTCGCATTTTAAACACAGATAGTCCGCGGACTATACGCGCGAAATTACGGTAGTTTTTGTACATTTTTTATTTCAAAGTATGTTATTTTTGCAGATAGTTTGTGAAGTTTGAGAGCATTAACTTAAAAATTATGCCCTAAAAATGAAGGTAATGATTTTAAAATGATTAAAAATACGCGATTTTACATTTAGCCAAACATTGGCGTCGAAAATTAGCTTTGCGCCAAAGACTTTTGACCTGTTTCGCCATCGACCGCATCTAACTCAAGGGTTACACTAAAAAGTTCTGCCTTAAACAGGGGGAAAAAGTTGTGAGTGAAAAAGTTATTTTTTCGTCAAATTTCTTTATATAATTTTCAAAATTAAATAACTATATATGTCAGATTAAGATGATAAAATGCATTTCTGAGATTCATTTCAAATATTTATCAGTATCGAAATTTTTGTTCTCTTTCATAAAACTTATAGTTTACTTTAAAATAATGCCTAATGTATATTTCTTTTTTTGACATATAATTCCGTAAAAAAAACAAAAAATTTGCCCGTTTCGAAATATTTTTTTTTGGAAATAGTCAGTTAAATAGGCATAAATTCCTTAGGAAAAAAAAGCTATGTTCATATTATATATTCTTTATTATTAATTGCTTTTTATTAAAATATCAAAAATCAATGCATTTTTTGCAATACATTTAAATGTAATCGTGAATCGAAATTTTTCAATCGTTATGTGTGAATATCCCCTCTTCAACAAAAAATTACTTTCAATTTTTACCTTCCATTTATAATTAATGCCTATTTTCACATTCTGCTACAGGTTTTTTTAGCGCAGTTGGTAGCACGCTGGAATCATAGCGGATCGACGGAGTGATATCGTGTTGCTCCGAGTTCGAATCCAGTGATCACGATTTTTTCATTTCTGCTTATTTTTCCAACGTAAATTAATTTTACTGATAAATACTTATTTTAACATGATCCTCTGTTATTTTAATGTACTTTTCATTTTTTTTTTCTCTTCAAAAAGGTTTTTTTTCTGATTTTTAATCATTCAAAGTAATTTCTATCTTTTTCAACAATTCCTAACAAGAAGCTTTCATTTCTGTTTATTTTTCCCACGTAAATTTTCAGTGCTGCCATTATTTAAGCAAACGGAATGTCACAATTAATTGCTAAATGAACATTTTTAATCATTTTTAATGTAAAAATTTTAATAAGTTATAGTTTTGTATTATATAAATATCGATGAATTTAAAAGAAAAAGATTTTTAAAAAGTTCATTGATATTTAGAATCACTGATTAAAAAAATCAAATGCCAAAAACTATCTTTTTTTTTTTAAGAATTAAAAAAAAAAATTTTTTTTTACAAAACAAAGATATTTTGCATATTTTATGATTTTTTCTAAAATGCATCAACATCGTTACTTTGAAATAAAAATGATTTTCAAAACTTTTAGAATCAGTGATTTTAAAAAAAGCCAAAAACTTTTTTGAACAAATTTTAATAAAACACTCAAAATACTAAAATCAATCATTTAATAATTTCTTCATTGAAAAAGATAATTGCATGAAACTTTGTTCCCGTGTGTCGAACATTTCAAAAAATCCTCTCAATTTTTCTTCAAGATTTAAAGTAGTAGTGAAATTTTGTAATTTGAAAATTTTCAACTTTTCTGTCTTTTTTCAACATACAATTATTTTTAAGAAATCTACGTTTTCATTTCGGGGGGCTAAAAAATTGCAATGAAAGAATTCAAAAGTGAGTGAGTGTTTTTTTAAAGTCGCACTGTTCACCTACTCGAGGGTTTTTGGTGACGGACATTGAAATTTTCAACCATGGTCAAGTGACGAGGACGACACCTGAGCTTTCACCCTTCTCTCCTAATTACCACACCAACACAAATTTCGAAAAAGGGAGTTTTAATGACATAGTTAAAGAAATTACTGACATCGCGCGCATACACAGACATAAGTGCTATCGACCTGAGGGGAAAAGGAAATTCCCCTGGGGATTATATATATATATAAGTTATTCACTCGGTAAAAGCCCGTGCAACGCCAGGCCTCCGGAGAAGAAAGAAACAAAGAAGTCAAAGTAATTTCGAAAAATATTATTGGATGTGCTGATTTTGTGAAGAGAAGGGAAAATGCTAAACGAGAAAGCCACGATACGCACTCAGGGGTCATGCACTCACATCGTACGCGTTACACCCACATAAAAGTGATGGCTTCAGAAAGAAAGAAGGAAATTAACATGGGGATAAGTTATACCTCGGTAAAAGCCTGTGCAACGCCGGGCCATGAAAGCTAGTTTTGCATTAAAATTTGAAAATAATTTATATTAAAGATTTAAAATATATATTAACAAAAATAAGTAGAAGTAAATCTTTCCATTTATGTAAAAAAAAAAGTCAGCCAAAAGTAAAGGATTTATAATTTTATCATTAGGAAGAAAAATAATTATTGAATTATGAACAGTTCTTAAAATATTAGGTTATTTTGATCCTTTGGAAATTATTTGTCTCTGGTGGCTTGAGAATATAAACTTTTTTCAGTAATTAATCATTATAAAGGTTTACAAAGTTAAATAAAAATGATCATATTGAATTATGTATTTAACTATAAAAATTAGGCTGTTATTTTCATGTTTAGGATGTTATTAATTTCTGATTGGGGGGGGGGGATAGGGATAATAAATCTAAATTCACTTATAAAGCTTAAAATCTTGGATTGGATTTAACCTGTTCATGATCTGTGTATGGAAAATAAAACACATATGGGACCAAACACTCTGACTAGATGCATCGCCACAGGACTGCACTTTTTTAGCAGTCTAATTGTGTAAAAAAAAAATTGTGTAAAATCAACATTTCAATGTAATGACTCCAACTATAAAAATTATGTATGTAATATACCTTTTCTTAATGTGAAGTTAGTGTAACACCAATAGAAATAAATGAAACCTGCGAAATACTAAAATTTAGGACCATGTAAATCCACCACATTAAAACTGTTACAAAACACTCCCAGAAATGTTTCATCCTGATATCTTGCAATACTAATCTGGATGCACTTCAGTAAATTTTTTCAATGATGAAAACAAAACAAAATGCCTTTATCTCAAATATGCAATTATACCAAACTTTGATTCCACGGTTTACACTAATAAATTTTTAAAATGCGCACAGAACTGAAACTGATACTCATACTTGAAAGCCAAATGTCATATGACCCAACCATTATTTTTGTGCCATCTACTAACATTAAAAAAATCTGAATATTTTGTCTCATTTTCAAGTTATGCCATCCTGGGCAGATAAGCTGTGCCAGATTATAACCTTAGTAAATTGAAAATCACTAAGTAATATAGTGCTTTTCTTGAAAATATTTTAGTATTTTATTGAGTATTACTTGATGCAATGTAGTATTTATATTGTAATTATTCCTCCATGTAAGACTAAAAAATTTTCTTCACTAGTCTTGGTCATGCATTCAATATTGCTGCTACACTTCAGAAGGACCTTAAATCATATTTTGAAAGAATCGAAGATGTGATTGTACAAGCCGATGAAGTTGATGGAAAATACTTGCAAGTTAGTATTTTATAATAGTGCTTAAAATGTGTGCATATAGATATTTTTATCATCAATGTATAGACTTGGATATAAATTTGGTGGGGAGGGGAGGGGGTCTTCCTCCAGAGGGGAAAAAATTACTTTTTTTTATCTTGTAGATTGTTACATATTTTGCCATGAAAAATTATCACATTTTCTGCTTTATATTGTGCTATAAAATTGATATTTCACTTTATCTGTTAAAAAAAAAACAAATTTCTTAAATAGTTGGGGACAGAGATATAATAAAAATATAGAGAGTAATAAATGGGCATATATATTAAATTGATTTTAGTATTAAGATTTCCTTTTCTATCAAAAATTGTATTTTGAATATAGATCTTCCTCCATGGCAGTATGTGAAGATATTCCTAAATATTGAGTAAATATCTAGAGTTTTATTTAGCTTATGAAAAACTTTTTATTAAATGCCCTATATATTGTTCCATTCCTTCAAAAAAGAAATTATTTTAAAAGCTTTTTTTTTAAATAAGTTTTAAATTTGGTAAATTCTGGGAATGGCAGTGTGTGTGTGTGTATATATATGACAAAATCGTCAGTAATAATTTCAGAAAAGTAGAATTTAACTGTTCAAAAAAAAGCTAAAGAGGGTTTTAAAACTCATGATAATGAGCAAAATTTTACGCTAACATGTTAATTATTTTTAAAAAATGCTAAATGTTGACTTTTTTTTATAAGGTCTAGAATAAGTGTTTTCTTCTGTAAAAAAAAGTTTCTGTAAATAAAAAAAGAAGTGTTTTTAAAGAATCAGTGATCAAATTATGATTGTAATGAACACATTTATGCATTATATTGAAAAAATATTTCTGTACGGTTTGAATAAATTAGAATTGTAATATAAACTCATGAAAATATTTTATTTTAGTTTGAAGGTGGCTTAGGAATTACTGCAACCACAATAGGTGGTGTGTATAAACTTGCTGAAGTAGCTAAAACAGCCCCCGCATTAACTGCTGTAAGTATTTATCTATTTTTAGAGCATTATATATAATT
Organism: Trichonephila clavata; assembly: GCA_019973975.1. Classification (NCBI taxonomy): domain Eukaryota; kingdom Metazoa; phylum Arthropoda; class Arachnida; order Araneae; family Nephilidae; genus Trichonephila; species Trichonephila clavata. Next base: position 115,669 of record BMAO01001759.1, on the reverse strand, counting down.
TCATTAAATCTAGAATTAAAATTATATTAAATCAGTTTTTTTTAAATTTATGAATCAACTCTATATTAATATAAGAATTATGCTTTCTTGTGAATAAGTTTTACTGGTCTATTTAATAGCATTTTACTTTTTTGTTTTAAATTGTAAATATTTTTGAAGGATCAAGCTATCAAATTTGCAAACTATTTCCTAAGTAGGAAATTTGTTCAATCTGTCAAAGGAGCTGCACAACTTCTTCAAGTACTGAAAATATTTGCCACAAACAAAGTAATTTTATTTTTCTCTTTTTGATTAATAATATTCTGTTACTGCAATTTTACATTTTATGTTACTACATTATGTGCATCATATGAAAATTATCTTTTTCCTCCTTTTCTTAAAGTTCCATGTGCCTGTTGCTGTAACTCTAGCCAGTAACAGTGCTCTGTCTGATGAAAATCCCAATATTCAAGTACGCATCACAAATGTGTTAGGAGAATCTCTTGGTCCTCTGACTGTAACAGCTGATAGTGCAAAACGACTTGAAGATGGTGCTGTTGTTTTGAGTAAAAAATCATTTCAACCTGTAAAAGGCAGCAAGTATGTGAAACAAATCTTTTGATTGGGGGAAAAAATGTTGACTATTAATAATAAGCCAAAAATTATTTGTTATAATTTTTTCTAGAAAGAATTAGGTTCACACAAAAATTATGTCTTGAAAGGTTAGCAAGATTTTCTCCTTTAATAAATTCAGAAACTTCATTATTTGTTAAAACTCTTATAAGTTCACCATATTTTTTTTAATGAATTTATTGGTTTGATGTTATTTTGTCTATTCCACTTTAAATGTTAGAGTGTTGTTTCTTTTATCCCCTTTCTCAATGTATCCTTGGTCGTCATAGCATAGTGGTTATAGTTACGGACTCATGGCCAGCGTGTCATAAGCTCGAACCTAGGGCTGCTGGAGATTTACCATGTAGAGGGGCTAATGCACATAAAATCTGTCAAAGTGCAATGTGCTTCCATTGGTGTGGTGGGAAAGTTCAAAGTCTGCTCAGGTGCAATCCTCATCATTTGACCAGAATCATGAGGTCCGTCATCTGTAGCCTTCGTGTTGCTTTATAGTGCAATATTAATATACACTCACTCAATATATCCTTTGGATAAGACTGAAAATATTTTGTACTTATCAACCATTTAATAAATTCTGAAAGTATAAATGTCTATCTCATAAATAGCATAAAAAGTGATTCTAATTTTCACATTTTTTTCAAGGAAGCTCCTATGCTTCACCATAGCTTTAAAACTATTGTATTAATGTAACCAAAATATTGCAATATGTTATAAAATATTAGATTGGTTGTCTATACCTCAATTTCATTAGATTATTTTGTGATATAATAGAGCAACTCAAAAATCAATCAAGATTTATCCTCATTTATCTTGGAAAATTAAGGAAATTGAGCTCCCAAAATTTCTCCCTTTTTTTCTGGTTCAGGGGTGTTTGTGCTCCAGGGAAACCCCGGAATTCCGGGGATTTTGAACTTCGATACCCGGAAATTCCGGGGATCGTCATTCAAAAGGAAGTAGGAATAATAATGAATTATTTATTTTGATCTGAGTAATTTTGTTTCCTTTGAAAGCAGAAAATGCAAGGTCAGTGTGTGTGGTGAAAACTTTTCCTTTCTTTCTCCAAAGGCAGTGATAATGCGTGAAAAGGGGGGAAAATCTTCTTTTTTGTTCTTTCCTTATTGCGAGTTATGACTCATTCCCCTGGTTCTCGGACATTCTCTTCTGGATTCTTTTCGGCAAGAAAAAAAAGGGAGATACTTCGTTCGACCAGATGTGTGATCACGTGACTCTGGGTTCAAAGGTCTTATCTCTCCTGGCGTGGCGCCAATAAGTAGAGAAGGGGGATTTTTCGCCGTATTAGCTATTTGTCATTGATCGCTTCGCAACTTTTTTTCTCCGCTGTGTAAAATTTTCGTTTCATTTATTGATGCACGTGTAAATTTTTCGTTTCGTTTATTGAAATATTTTTTTATTTATGTACGCAAAAGAATTTCACTATGAAATTTCTCAATATAAATAGTGATATTATACAATTAGAAGGTGTCCGGAATGTATTTAGGTGGAATTGGATTGAACGGAGAGATGGTAATGGGGATGCCATCGGCACATGGTGCAAGAAAATAAATGTTGCTGGACAAGCATATTGTGTTTTTTGTAACTCACTACTGAAGTATGGTGGGGAAGGATTCAAGGCTTTCACAAATCATTCTAAAACTGTGACACACATAAAATATTCAAAGTGCATTAGACATTCAATGACTTTAAGTAATTATGCTAATTCAAAAAATACTGATGACTTACTGGAGACTGATGCTCGGCCATTGGATATAGTGACAAGAAAAGCATGCCAAGAGGTATTAATAACTTCGTTTATCGCCGAGAATTCTCTTTCTTTCAATGTAGCTCCCAATTTAATTGAACTCTCTCTGCAAACAGTTGAGCCGCGATCAGACGGCACTAAACTCGTTGGAAATGTCCAGGACTACTGCATGTTATAAGATGAAATATGGGCTCGCAAAAACTATTAAGGAAAATATCATTAAAACTTTAAAGGAGACTCGATTTTCTCTAAATTTGGATGAAAGTACTAGCAATGCTCAAGAAAGTATACTGGCAATATTGGTGCAGTTTTATGACAACAATCAAAATGAAGTTGTAGTTCATCATTTTGCATCTCTAAAGATGGAATCTTGCAATTCAGAAGCTGTTTTTAAAGCAGTTGTTAATACTATTGAAGATAATAATATTCCATGGGCAAACTTAATTAGTGTATTAATGGACTCATGTAACACCATGCGTGGAAAAAAAAGGGTGTTGAAACCAGACTACGATCAAACAAAGCACCCCACTTATTAGATATTGATGGTGACACATGTCACACAGCTAATAACTGTGCAAAAAAATTTGCTTCATGTTTTGATATATACTTAAAAGATTTGTTTGATGACATCTATTTTGATATGAAAAGCTGCAGTAAAAGAGAAAATTTTTTCAAAATCTGTGAATCCCTTGCCATTAAAAAACTTAAGCCCTTAAAGAGACCAGACCATAGGTGGGTGTACATTTTATGTGTTTTAGAAAGAATCAAAGATCTGTGGGATCCTCTTATTGCATTTTATTTTCAATAGGATAAAACTGATAAAGGGGATTATTTTTCTTATGTTGAAATTGTATACAATAAAAGAAATATTTCTGCAGCTCAGAAAAAAATTGTTGAAGGGGTGTATTCTTGCTTGCATTCCCAACAACTCACAAAGGATATGCTTTAGCTCGAGAAAAAAGAATACTAAATGGGTTATTTGTTATGCAAAATAAAACTTTATTGCATATGGCATTATATTCAGCAGTATTACCAGAGTTCAGCACATATATTAAATTATTTGAAACAAAAAAGCCAATGCTTCATTTAATACATTCCAGTATTTATAAATTGATGGCAAAAATTTTCTCTTTTTTTATGAAGCCGGAAAATATATAGTGCACATCTTATAATGATTTATTAAAGGTTGATGTCACAAATTCAGAATTCCATCTACCTAGCAAAGTAATATTTATTGGTGCAGAAGCTTCCACTCTCCTGAAGAAATTATCAAAAAATCATCCAATAGCAAAAGAATTCCAAATTTCTCTGATGAAAGCTTATACTAATACAGCACAGCATATGAAACAGAAATTACCCCTTAAAAATTCATATCTAATTAGTTTTACTGCATTAGATCCAGAGCTAAGAGGTAAAACCAGTACAATATTAGCTTTTGAAAAATTATCATCTTTTATGTCCCATATTTTTAGTGATAATGAAAAGTCAAAAGTAGAAGCTGAAATTAGGTTATACCAGAGTGATATTGATATCACCAAAGAAATTCTCTACACATCTGATGAAAGTGGAAATCAAGTCAAGTGTACAATTGATAAATATTGGTCTAAAGTTTTTAATTTAAAAAATGATTTCACAAATGATTATAAGTATCCTACATTGGCTAAATTGGTCAAAGCCTGCCTTAGCTTCTTCCACGGCCCATTAGTGGAAAGTGCATTCAACTTAATGGATACACTTGTCACTGACTATAGAACCTCTCTTAAGATTGATTCCCTAGATGCAGTGCAGACTATTAAATATGATTTAATGGCTTCTAAAGAAACCTCATGTGAAAAATATGGCTCAAAAAATCCAATGACTGATCCAATTCACAAAGATCTCTTACTGAATATGAACAGAAGTTGGAAAACATATCAAGAGGACTTAAAAACATGTATTTCAGATGAGTCACCTATAAAAGTCTCTGAAAAACCTACATTAGCAGAAAAGCAAACTGCTTCTACCTCTGCATGTGCAGTTCTCGAGGAAATTTCTTCAACTGTAAATGAGGAAAATAAAAGTCAACCTTCCTGCAATTATGAAGTTCACCACAAAAGAAAGACAAGCCCACAAACATCAGAAAATAAAAAAAAGCAGCAGAAATTAGATAATTTTTTTTTTAAAGAATTAATTCAGGTAATTTAAAATATTTACATAAAATGTAGTAGTTTATATGTTTGAAAATTTATGATTATTAATTTTGCAAAAAAAGTAATTCATTGAACTTTTTTAATTAGGTCATTCAATACTTCATAATTGTAATTTTTCATTTCTCCCCCCCCCCCTTCTCGAAACTCCAAAATGTCGGTAGTAAGTCCGTACAAGTTTCAGGGGATTTTTTGGGGTCCCACAAACACCCCTGCTGGTTGAAAATGGAATTCATCAACCATTTATCTAGTTTAAATTTAATTTTAGTTTATTTTATCCAAATTAAAATATTACTAATCTCCTCATTAAATAGTTATGCAGCTTTAATGAACTATCTCATTAGCCTTTTTATGTTATCTTTTGTTAATGAAGTTACTTTTTTGAATGAAGATTGTCATGCCTTATTTTCATTGTTTATTTTTAAAATAAGACTATTTAAAATATTTCTATTTGTTCATTTTTCTGATAGATCTAAAAACCAATTTTTTTTATGGTTTATATTCATTCATTTTATTTCAATCAACCATTTTAATTTTGAATTCATAAAATAAAATGATTTTGGAGTTTTCTAAAATTGATAAAATGCTATTTCAGTAATGACATTTTTGAAAATTGTCATATTAAAAATATTCCTATTGTATGGAATTAGAGGATCAAATTCAATATAAAGAAAATTGTTTTGTACTTGAATACAAAGTATCTAAAATTAGCTTTATTGATTAATTAATCCGAACTCATGTTAGGGAATGTGCATAATAATTTAAAAGATATGCACAATTATATAATATTAGAGTTATATAATAAAATTACATGGGGGTGTGTTGAATATAAATTCTTTTAGTTGAGGTAAAACTAGAAAATGTTTGTGTACATGCACATAAATTTTGTAAATATACACAAATCTTTGTTTTCATTTTAAAATAACATAATATTGATACCTTAAATCACAGTGATTTCTAAATGCTGTTTTAATTCATTTATATGTGTATATATTTTGACCTTATATGAATGACTTGTAATGTTTTTAAAATGTATTGCAAAAATAAATAATGGGATAAAAATTTCTCTTTATTAGCATATTGTACACTTTCAATTTCATGGATATTAAACCTCTTCGTGGATTTTATACTGTATCAATCAATGCAGTTCCAAGTAAAGCAGATCCCAAATTAATTGGAAATACTGGAGCACGGGTAAATTATATTATCAAAATTTAATATTAAAGTATTGTCATTTTGTTTTCTTCTAAAAACTCTGTATAATCAGTTTGTAAATTATCTTATTTTAGATTAGTGTCAAAGTTATGACTGAAGTAGCTGTTGAAAATGCAGAAATTGGCACAGCTTTTGTCGATCAAGTATCTTCAGCAAAATCTACAAGGTATTTTTACTTTTTCAAAACTACATATTTGCATCTGGCATACAATAAAAAATTCTTAGCTCTTAAAAATATAGAATTCTAAATTCATAATTATCTATGTAAGATGGTTTTATTAATGAAAAACAGTCATTGAATTATTAAAGTTATTACCGTTAATGTTAGATATCCTTGAATACCTTTTTACATTTTTTTACAAAACTGTAGAATTAGGTGTGCTGCTAAGAATTGATGACAGCTTAGATTCAAATAAATATGGTATTTTGTTTTAAAAAAAGACAATAGAATTCTGTGGAAACATACTGCCTATGAAGAAATATTCTTTTATTTTTGTAGATTTTTGTTTAATTTTTTTTAAAAAATTGTAATAAATATCTTAACTTGTATGGCAATTAAATGGATATTTTAATTATAAATATTTGAAAAAATTTACTTATTACTCAATTTCTTTTACTTTTTTGAAATAGCTGTGTGAGTATTTGAAGCAAATTTTTTTAAAAAACTTTAATAAAAGAATAAAAATAAAGTATGTATATGAAATTTTGCTTTTTTTTTTCAAAAGAGAATTCTTTTTAAAAACTGATTAGAATGTTTTAATGTTTACATTATATTTTTCAACAACTTAGATATTCTTTATGCATTTATCATGTTCTTAAAGTACATAATTTGTTTGTTTTTTGTCTAGTATCACATTTCCCAAAGAAAGTGTTAAGTTTGATGTGGACATTCATCAAAAACTTTTCTTGAAATTTTCTTTAAAAGACAAAAATGCAAAGTCTCCAATAATTGCTCATCAAGCTTTTGTGATGTTTGCAAATCAGAAAACAAAGCAAGAAGTAGTCTTTAATGCAGAATCAGACACATCAGGTGTTTATCGATTTGATTTGGTATGTATTATTTCATAAAAATATATGCCTAAGAAATCTTTGTGTGTAAAATAGTTTTAAAAAAATTTTCTGTAAAAACTGCTTTTTCACTCAAGAGCTAAAACATTATGACCACCCCTACATTTTGCAATGAACTTGCCTGGATGACATGGAATGCACATGATCTGGTGGAAGTGGTATTTAACTGCTGCTGGAGAGTTTGAAGAATCATTCTTTCACTTCTGTGTGTGATGGGAAAGGCTGCGGATCTAAGCAACTTTGATAGAGGGCAGATTGTAACGGCTCGGAACAAGTATTTCCGAAACTGCACAACTCGTGGGTTGTTCCAATCTACAGTTGTTAGTATGTATGCAAAATGGATGAATGACGGTGAAACCAGTTGTAGACGACATGGTGTTGGACGTCCAAATGCTATCAAAGAAAAAGGTCGTCTGAGACTGTCTTGCATAGTGAAGCAAAACGGAGCCAGAAAGGGGCTCAGCTGACAGCCCAATACAATGCAGAGCCAAGTAGAATAGTATCAGAGGACACTGTTGGATATGGGGCTACGCAGCAAATGTCCCACTTGTGTGCCTTTGCTGACCAAGCGTCATCGCCAACTGCGCCTGCGCTGGACCCAGGAACATCGCGACTGGTCCATGGATCAGTGGGAGAGAGTTGCCTCGTCAGATGAATAACGGTTTGTCATTTATCACGCCGACGACCGTGTCAGGATATGCCATCTTCCAAACAGTTGCTCCCTCAATGTACAGTAGGTCATACACAGGCCGGTGGTGGCGGCATTATGCTTTGGGGGCCGTTCTCTTGGGTGTCTCTGGGACCCGTGGTTGTGGTAGAGCAGACCATGAATGCTACAGGGTATCTGTGAACATCATTGTGGACCAGTTGCACCCTTACATGGCCTCTGTTTTTCCAGCTGGAAATGGAATGTTCCAACAGGACAACGCCCTGTGTCACAAGGCTAAAATTGTGTTGGTGTGGTTCCATGAACAGGTTACTGAATTCCAGTTAATGTCCTGACCGAATTTCAATCTGATAGAACACATTTGGGATGGCAGCTCAGAGTTCAAAGACCACCAATTCGCAATATCTCAGATTTGTGTGACTGTTGCTTAAACATCTGGTACAATCTGTCTTCGGCCATCTACCAAGGACTTGTGGCATCCATGTCAAGGCGGGTTGAAGCTGTGTTGAGCGCTAAAGGTGGGCCAACTCATTATTGACAGGTGGTCATAATGTTTTGGCTCTTGAGTGTATTTTAATTTTTTACCCATTAAATAGTTGAATGCTAAGTATATAAAGTACTTTTTGTTCAAAATTATTGTTATTATACAGTTCTTATGAATTTAAATTTTTGTATGTGTGATAATTAGTTATGTATATCATGTGTATTACAGGGAAGATGTAAAATATTAGTCTTTGTATAGAAACCTTAGATGTTCAAAAGTAGAAAAAAATGTAGTTTTAAAGATTTCCATTTTATGGAATATCTAAAAAAGCAAAGTATAAAAAACTACTCTTAATCTACTTAAATGTTACTTTTAAACAAAACTAAAAAAAGGTGGAAGAGGGAAAAAAAAGTTATCACTAATAATTAATATGATGCTAGTATATTAATTTTTTGTTGTCTATACTTTCATGTTCAGAAAGTTGTCACAAGTCGATTGGTCAATTATGAACAGCGTTTACAAAATTCAGTTTAATTTTGGAAAAAATAAATTCTAATTGAATATTCTTCTTTTGGGGGAAGGGGTAACTGTACAAGCTTTTATCCCAAACATTAACAGAGAGTCAAGGGATTTTTGCACTTTGCCAACAATTTTTATAATTGTCTTTACAGATCTAGATTTTAGACTAGTTATATGTTTTATCATATTTCTGTATCTTGAGAACTTATTGAATGATGGAAATATTCCTGACCACAAAATAGCTTTCCAATCAGTTAGTTCATAAAAAAGAAAAATTAAGAGTTCTTGAGATACACTACCAAGACCAAATGCTTAATATTTTAAAGGCTTTTGTGTGTGGGGGGGGGGGATTAAATGAAATTTAGAATACCATTCTACTTCATTTAAATTCCCATTAACAAATATTTCAGATATACTTACACTTCAACATTTTATTATTTACATAAAAAAATTGATATACTTCTTTGAAAAATTCGTAAGATTAATTTACAAAAAGGTGTGAATAATTACTTTTTTTTCCCAATATATAGTGTTCATCAATTTAAATTTTGTTTTATGTTTATGAAGTATATTGAAAGGTGAACCTCTATGTAACAAATTTTCCATATAATAAACTTTTTTCGGGATATAGCGACTTTGTTAAATAGAGGTTTGACTGTATATGAGCATTTGGACATATTAATTTTTTAAAAAAAGGATGCAGATAATTGAATTTTTCAGTAATTATTTTGAAATTTTATTCTATTTTTTACATGATTAAGTAAATGAAAATATAATTAAAATTTTAAAAGTATCCACATTGGGAGTATTTTTTTACTAAATCTTTATATTTTTATTTGATGTTGGAATACTTTTTATTTTCATATAAAGTAATCATTCTTCACTTTGACATTTCTTCTGTGTCTCTTTAAAGTTTAAGTCTGAAAAATAATTAAAACGAAAAACTGCACTTATGTTCTTGTTGATTATATTTCTATTTAAAAACATAGATTTTTTCTTTTTAGGATGTGAAACTAAAAGAAAAAGACTTCCAGTTTGCTTCTGGAACATATGATATTTATATAATAGTTGGAGATCCTGTTTTAAAGAACCCTTTTATGTGGAAACTAGTAAGTATTTTCTGAATGTTTAATATAAAAGAGTAATCAAATAGGATGTTTATCATCATAAAAATAATTTTTATTAGAGTTCTGTTTATTTTGTGCAATTTTTAAAGCATTGTAACAAATTATTTGGTTCTTTATTAAGGTTGGTATACTAGAAATTTTATTTGTGTACTGGATTATGATGAAACAAATAGTTAAGCATTATTGTTTTAACTGTAGCATAAAGTGGTTTTGTTTTTTATAATATTATTCCATAAGTTTTCATACAGATATTAATTTAAAAATAAGAGTGTTGAAACAGCAGATAAATTATTAAGAAGTAATGCACTAAAAGGAATTTATTTCAGTTTTGATATTTTTATTTTCTTTCTAAGTAATAATGCAATTTGTTATATTTTAAATAAATTTATGATTGGTTTATTTTTATTTTAAATATTTGCATGCTATTTAAATTTCAAAGTGACTAACTGTAATAATGTAGAAATTTAAAGCACTTCAAGCCTATCTTTATAGCAAATTCTTAAAAATATTTTTGATGTATACTTATCATTTTATTCTATGATTAACTTTCATGTCTTTTAATTGAGATTTAAATCCTAATGAGAGCCAATTATGGCATCTAACCTGATGCTTAAATTTTTCATAATTACAACCGATATTTAAATCCATTACAAATAATAACTTCCTCTAATGTGAATACTAGATTTCTTATATGTGTACTTTTTCAGGGCCAAGCGACTCTTACTTTTTCAGTTGCTGCAACTACAGCAGTTCACGAAAATCCATATGAACCAAAACCAGAAATAAAAGTAAGAAATTATGATTCCCTTTAAAATAATTTATAGAGATTTTCCTTTAATCAAGTTAAATGTTATATTTTGAAATTTTTACCGTTATTGAATGAAACATTTGATCAGTGCAGTTCCAAATTTCTTTAATTTTAATGATTTAATTATTTTTTTTATTAGCATATGTTCAGAGAAAAAGAAAAAAGGCCACCTTCAATAGTTTCTAATACCTTTTCTGTTTTGTGTGTTGCTCCATTATTACTGCTGTTCATTTTGGTAAGTTTGTTAAATGTATTAAGCTTTTAGTTGTTTAAATAAAATTTAAAAATAATCAAATGTACGAAAGATTTAAAGGAAAAAGTCCATTTGGTTCCAAATATGTCTTGTGTTTAGTTCAATTGCTTTTATTTTTCACTGTGTAAACAGACCTCAACTTCTTTGTTTCCTGGGATGTGTACTGACATAGAACGCACATACAGCATAAAGAAACCTATGTTTATTTGGGAAAGTTAGTGTCTATACTCTTTTCAAATAAAATTTGATATTGATATTTGTTTAAAGATGAGAAATCATACTTATGAGGGGGGGACCCAACTTTGATTATATAGGGGGGGGAGTTTAGAAGTTAGTTTTAGTTAATTAATCCATTAACTTATAGTTTTGTTTTATTTGGGCCATTCACATTTTATACCAATTTTGTCAAATTGAAAATTATTATAGAGGCCCAGTGGTAGCTTTTTGCGCTTCCACACCACAGGTCCAGGTTCTATTCCCAGGCTGGGCAGGGTCAACTCAGCCTTTCATCCCTACTGCAGTGGGTCGATAAAATGAGTACCAAGCTTGATTGAGGACTTGAACACAGGAGGTCTCACTTCAGACTGACCACTTACTTGATCAGGTCATCTGCTCGTGCACCTCAGCGCCCAATGGTGGCGTATACTGGGATGGGCTCAGTAGGTCCTGGCCCTCATGGGCTGTTGTGCTACTGAGTTAGATACTTTTAGTTATAGATACTTTTTTTGGAATTCACAATCTATAAGATGAATGTATTATTTGGATAAGTTCTTATTGAAAAAAATATATTATTCATTAAATTAAATAGCAGGATATAAAATGTTGATAGTAAAATATTGGAATAGAGAAAGTAATAAAATAAAACTTAGTTTAAAGTAGATTTCACGGGTCAAATTGTGGAGGTTATTGTTTTTGGGTTCAAATGGCCAATGCTAGCTTTATAAATAGCATAAAGGAAGGGTAATCTTCCTTTGAATACGTAATATGAAACAAATTAAGACATTAAAAATGTCAACTTTGAAGATTCTTCCTTGTATTTAATTGTTTATCATTAATCTCTTATATATATGTATATATTTTTAGTGGTTGAAATTAGGAGCAAACCTTTCTAATTTCCCATGCTCAATATATGCAGCAGGTTTTCATCTAGGCCTCTTATGTAAGTATAAATTTTATTGATATCAACTTCATATTTAAAATTTCATATTAACATTAATATTTATTGATTCCTTTGCATCTTTTACATTTTTATTTAGAAATTATAGAAATGGTATAGGGAAATTCCTTTTTATTCACAAAAATTTGCTTTTGGTTTAATCAAATGCATTCAAAACTTTTGTAATCAAATTTTATTCTGAAGTATTGATTCTAATTAGCTTTCATCGGTATGCTAAGTTTCTTGTTAAAAGTTACACAACGTTTTCTTATTAAAAGTTAGGATGCTGTTACTTTATATGTTAATTCCATTAAAAAGTGAAATGTTATAAATTTTATGAAAACTTTAGGTAGTCTGTTAGTATTTTTATTTAAATATGCATTTATGTAAAATTTTCAAGCTATAACTTTCCAGAAAATAAACTTCCCAATAAAGAAAAGAAATGAATGTTATACCGTAACATCTCAGTTTTCTAAATGCCATGTAAAATAAGAAATATAATGATGTATACAAAAATTTACTTCAGATGTTTAAAAGAAATTTTTAATTTTGAAACATTGATATAAAAGAATTACAAGTCATACACAGTACAACATTATGTGCTGCTTTGATATCGCTTGCAAATGATTTAAACTGCAGATAATATCTTTCAATTATTTTATTCATACTGTTAAAATTTTCAAGATTTGCTGTTAGGCAGCAATTAATTTAAAAATTCTTTATAATTTCCTTTAAAAAAATTTTTTATTAAATCTAATGATTAACCATACTAAATCTGGAAACATACTGGTAAAGGTAGTAGTTAGCATTTTGCTTAGAATCTTGTTATGAGTTATGTTCAATGGAGAAATTTTACTATTCAGTTGATCCCAAGGAGGGTTGCAGGAGCATTATAGATTTTTAAAAAATCATGTTTTTTTTTAACTATTAGGCCTGCAGATTTTTAATTTGGCTGGCTTGCTTCTTTTTGTTCAATAAAGATCCACTAAGAACAGGTTTTGTGGAATCAATTCTGGTTTGAAAGGGGCTTACAAGGGGCATGAAAGATAAATTTACTTCCATTTTGGAAATTCAAGCCCTATCCTTTTTTAATTGATAGGCCTCGGCTATAAGAATGTTTTTGAATACATTTAAAAGTTTAATGCTATGACTTAGATATCAATAACTTGAAATTATGTATAGTCATACAACTTTATAAAATATCAGTGAAGTGGTTCTATTATAGTGCATTAAAATATAAGAAATTCTGTAAGATTAAAATAATTTTTTAAGATATTTGAATTGTAACGGACTGTGTAATATTTTAAAATTTTTAAATTAATACTAAGTGTTGTAACTGAGAAATGTCACATAATAATAGTTGTATGACTTTCAAAATTATGTCATTTTAATGCCCTTCAAAAAATCAACTGAGCAGCTAAGTTTCATAGTAAAGCAGTACAAGCCTGTACCCATAAGATTGCACATCTAGTTAGAAGTGGATGATGAAGATAGCTGCTGCAAAAAAGATAATATACATGTATTAGTAAGCATGTAATATTAAGTATATAATAACAAGTACCTTTTCTCTTGGTTTTGTAATTATGATTTGTTTATTTCAGCTATTTTTGGTCTATTTGCTTGTTTCTGGATGCATTTGAACATGTTTTCAACTCTAAAATATCTATTAGGCTTGGGCCTTTTCACTTATTTATCTGGTCATCGATTATTGAGCAAATTAGCAGCCGACAAATAAAACAAAGGTAATTATTCATTTAGAATTAAATCATTTTAAAGTAAATTTCAGTGTATGTTTTTTCTGAAACAAATTTAATATTTAAAAATCTTGACCTACTTTACAAGAATGTTTTGTAGATCCAGAATTGCATATACCCACCTAAGATAAATATTGGGGTACTAACAAATTAAATTTTGTAGAGCCTTGAATTTCTTGTGTGGCATTTATAGAGTAAGGTAGCTACTGATAATCTCTGAAAGCTATGAAGTTCATCTTCAGTAATCAGTTTGTCAAGGCTCAAAGTTCTCATGTTGTTATAGAAATTTGAGTAGTGTGGCAGCCGAGTGAGTGAATATTAACGTTGCACTGTTCAGCTACACAAAAGCTTTTGGTGAAAGACATGATTTTGAACCCTGATCAAGTGACAAGGATGACACCTGAGCCGGCACCCCCTCTCCTAACTACCACGCCACACCAACGGGAGGACATTTGAGCTCTCGGCAGATTTAACATGCATCACTCCCCTACACGTTGGGTCTTGAGTGGTACTGGGCTCGAACTCATGACATGCCTGCCATGATCCAATACCTTGACCACTAGGCTACCGCAGCCGAGGTTTCACCCTTGGCATTTGACCAGAGTTTAAAATTATGAGATGTATTGCCAAAAGCCCTTGTGTGATTTCAAAGTGTGATGTTAATAAACAATCAGTAATCAATTATTGCATTCTGATACAAACAAAATTCTACAAATTAAAAAGATTAATCTTTATTGTGTAGTTAATTAATAATAAATGAATTAAAGAATGTTTATTTGCATAATTATATAATATTTTTCTATTGTAATTAAAAAATATATAAAATTTTATGAGATAAAAAATAAATATATTTATACTTTGTTTCAGGCATTCCATCACAGTTTTTGACATTTGCTCATCATGAGGAATTCATCTATTTCTATTGCAACACACTTTGTTACATTTCAAGTGTCAAAAATTGTGGACTTAGTATATAATACTTATAATAAGTGGTTGTAAAGAGAAGTGGATCAAAATAAATGTTTTTTTTTTATAATTGAGAATTATGATCATCAATTTTAATTGTATGTTTTCCTTTGGAATTACCCTGTATCTTTTGTAAATCACCTATTAGCAAATTAATTATTTCAATGCAATTTTTATGACATTTTGTATAAAAAAAAAACTCAACTCTTTCGTTAAAACTTATTTTTGTATCATAGTTAAATATCTTATAATAACGAATTTTGATAAATTTATTTAAAAAATTATACAGTTTTGTTAATTATGCCTCTCAGTTTTAAAGTAAAATATTGGTTTAAATAAATTATAATTTTCAGTTGGAGGCAATTTTAGTTTCAGTAGTATTCGGAGGGGGGGGGGACACCTTCAAAAAAAAGTGAAACTACAATTACGAAAATGATTTTTACTCATAAATACATTTTATTGTTCCTAATACTGTAAAATATCTAAAAGCTATATTTATTCTTAACTAATAAAGTACTTTCTGAAGATATAAGCATATTTTCATTTTCGATGTCAAATTATATTTACACTAATCATTTAAAATGCCTTTTTCTTAAAAATGTAAAAAAATTTGATGAATTCACCATAATGTATATTAAAAATATACTACAATTAATATCATGTAATTATCATTAATTATTACAATTTAAAAATTTTGGGTAAATTTATCAAATTTTTTTCTTGGGATCAATTGATAAACAATTGTAAAGCAAGCACAAATCACTTTGATCACTGTTTTTGGACCTTCTTTAATAAAAGTCATGTCAAATAAAAACTTTGAGAATATTAACAAAAAAAAAATTGTTCATTTTTTAAAACTTTACTTTAATAATTTTTTGTAGCATTCCAAAATAGGTATTTTTATTAGATATAAAGATCAGGTAAAAGAATTGAAGCAGCAAAGTGTTAGTTAAATAGTAGGAATTTTTTAAATACATGATATATTCAATTCAAAGTATTCCATTAATAAGAATAATACAAAAAAACTTTATTTCTGACCTCTTAAAAATATAAACTATGTAATTAAAAAAATCCTGATCTTTGGGTTTAATTTTTATTCTCCCTAACTTTGTCGTCGCTTAGGTATGCATGCTGATCCATTTTCAAAGTTAGAAAGTAATTGAATACATGAGAAAGGGACATTTTATAATTCTTTAACACCTGGCGGTTTCCTTTGACTATTTAAAATTATTTTTTAATAAGATATACTCATGAGTTTGAAGAGAGTTCATTATAATATCCACCAAGAAAAGGGGTCAACAAATTTCAAGAGAGAAGAGCCTAACTGTCAGTGAAACAAGATAACTATGAAAGCCATTTATATACATAAGTTATTCCAATTAATATATGTTATATTATTTAAATAAAGTTTTATTCACAATAACATTTTCTATTCTTTCCAAAACTATGCACTATCAATGATTTTATTTTTGTGTCTCAGTGCAATCATGTCAAAATATATTGGAAATTTAACTTTCATGCTTTATTAAAAAAAATTTCCTTACCAATAATAACAAATTTGCTTATACTAATACTTAAGAACGGAATGTAAAAGTTAGAAAGTCAAACACAAACCTATCCCATTTTCATGTAAATCTATCATTGGTTATTCTTGAATTCAGCTAATCCATTTTAGATGCTGGGTAGTATCAGAAAGTTCCTGTAATAGGTCAATTATATAAATAATTAAAAAATAGATTAATAATTTAACTTTATTGGCCTTTGAAGTACTGCCCTTCTCCATCCACACACTTGTTCTAGCGTTCATATAACTGTTCAAAACACTACTGGAATTCATTTTTTGTCAGGTCCTTCAATTGCTTTGTTGCATTTTAGATTAAAACTGAAATCTACAAAATGTCCCTTCAATTTCAGCCATGGAAATTGGTAAAAATCTTCTAATGCTGGAATCATTTCCATATGCTTGTTTTCTTCAGCATTTCAGAAGGTGGTTTGCATGCTGCTCCAAAGACGACATTGCAAAATCCGACAAAAAATTCGCTTAGTTAGAAATAATCTGCAGCTAATGCCAAAAGTACAGGAAATTAATTCTAAATGGCTGTGTTTTTATTATTAGTGCTCCCAACCCCCGAAACATATTTCACTTCCAACAAACACCTGCATGAATGTAGGGGACCATTCTGGGAACTTTTTTATTCTAGTAGTATGCATCTATATTTAGATATATACAAATTTTTAGGGGGAGAGATCTTGCATAAGTTTTTTTATGTGCGAGTGGAGAAATTTGAACAATGACCAAGCAATACTTTTAAAACTTTGTCTGGCGAATAGCTATGGTTAGTATCTCTGGTTTCACATCTTTACATATTTGTCTTTTATAAATCTTCACATGGTGATGTTGAAGTTAAATGAAGTTGTGCAAGCTAAGAGCAGTCTTGGATTAGGATCCATAAAAGATTTATGAAAAATAGCCTGCTTTCTGTTGGATTATAAAGAGATTTAAAAATAAACCATTGCTTGCATGAAATGGTAAATGAATAAAATATACTATCTCAAATATAAGGTCATTTTATAAAATAAAAGTATAATTTTTTGTGTGCTGCATGAAGGCAGAAGTTAAATGCTTTAGTATGAAGGATTATTTTAGTATATGGTTTACATATAAATACATAAAAGAGCAATGTGAGATAATTTGTTAATGTTGATTTATAATGTATAAATAAATAAATTACATTTTAAAGTAACCATGCTGTCTTACGATCTAAATGACATACAAGAAGGATTCTTTCCTAATAAAAGCATGTTAAAAAAATGATATAAATCAATTTTCTTGCTTTGTAAAATTCTATCAAATAAACCTACATTTTAGATATTTCCAATGTTTTGAAATAGAATTTCTAAGTTTCTTTTTAAACCTGTCCAAAAATATTTTTATTGTATGATTTTAAACAGACTTTTCTTAAATTCATTGCATGTTATTTAATATTCATCGTTTAGTGCCTAATTCCAAATTTTCTTTTAAAAAAAACCTGATACTAAAATACAAACATTTTATGCATGCGACACATTTATGTTATCCTATAATGTTACACACAGTTAAAGGAATCAAATTTACGTCTGGAAAAGTAAACTCCCAAATTTAAGTACTGTTATTTAAAAAAAACTACTACCTCGGAGGGTAGGTAAATGAGAGCAATTATTTATTTCCTAGTAATAGTAATTACTCTAAAGCAAAATTCTTGGTTGAAGTGAGATTAGTATTAAGATAAATGCAGCATTGTGAGTTTGAAATAATATCTATTTCATTTACTCAATCACAGAAATCCTTGTAACAACCAAGGTATGAAACCTAATGGATTTTAAAATAATTTCGAATCTTGAAAGACAAAGAAATTAATAGTTTAGTTTATTCTTAATATGAAAATAAAGTAACAAAACCTGAATAACGATAACTTAAGCAACTCAGAAGTATTCATGTTAATGTGGTCTACACCTATGGCCCTTTATACATTTGTTACTATTTTAATACGTTTCTCAATAACCTTAATTTGATTATAATTAAAGAAATTTGAAAAATAATCACTACGAATATTACTAACTTTTGCAAATTATATATGTTCTATCATGGTATGGAATGGCATGACGAATAAATGTTGCACAGTTACATGTGCTTGGAACTATAACTGGCCATTGATACATAAATGAAATTCTATGGTATCATGTTCACCTTCCTTGTGGTCCAGATGGTGATAAATTTGTTTTCCAGGATGACGAAGAAACATATCAAATAGACGTCAAGATTGTTTAAACAGTAAAGGCATTGAATGATTTTTATGGTCAGTATGTTCTCCAGATCTAAATCCCATTGAAAATGTTTAAAATGACTTGGAAAGGTAGCTTACAAGTCAGCAATATCATCCAAGAAACAGGAACAATGTCATACATGCACTAAAATAGCAGTGGGATAAATTGTCTCAGCAGCCGCTAGATCTTATTTAGCAAAGCATCCACAACATGCAGATTGTTGCATCAGACTCAAAGGTGGACATATGCTGCATTAAAAATGTTCACAGATGTTATTAAGCATTTTTTCATATACTGCATGAACTGAACACTTTTAACCTTTATTACTTTTGAAAGACTGTACTTCAGAGTGCAATAAATTATTTTATTATAGTGTTCTGAACATTATGACAATATATATTTAATCCATCCTAGCCTCCAACATCTCCTTAATTTTACTCTATATATCACTATTTGTAAACCTTAGCAATTGTCCCCTGTTGTTTATATGTATTTCTTTTGATTTTTATAACACCATTTCAAAACTATCTCGGATTTGTTGTCAGAAAATTAATTTTTATGCATTTACGAATTATTTTAGAAGAAAATACTTTAGGTTTCATACAGAACACATTTTAGCAAGTCAAAAATGCAAATATGGTTCAGTAAAAAATATTTTTAATGAATTACCAGAAAACAAAATTTTTAAAAAATGTTGACAAAAGAAATGGTTTTTAAAATTAATAAATAAAATGAGACTTTATTTTACATATATCAAGCATTTAGATATCAATTATCACAAATAATTCACATCTATCTTCATTTTCATGAACTTGCATATTTGAGTAAGTAATAGCTTTAACTTCAGTACCCTAAAAGAAAGTAAAAACTAAAGATTTAGCACACAATGAATATATCTCCTAATTACTTTCGTTAAAAACTTTTTCTACAAATTGCTTGAAAGCATAAATTAAAAATTTTAATTCTAAGTAATTTATTCAAATAATGAATTGTAACTATTACAATGTTCCGTCATTTTCTATCTTTAATTACCACAAATAATTCTTTATAAAGTTACAATATATTATCTTTAATCAAGTATTCATATTATATATTTAACTTGATTAATTATGGTATTTGCTTCTCATATTTTAATTAACTTGGAAAAGTAAAACACTATACAGTTAAGGATTTTTTTTAACATAAGTATTATGTTCAAATTCTAGAACTATTAAATAAAATGGGAACTACTACAAAGGTAATTATGTAATTGTTAACATATAATCAGCTCACTCTCAACTATAAGTAGCAATCAAAAAATAAATTTATGACACATAAGAAATGCAAAATATGTTTAATGCAATTTTAACAAATAGAGAAAATTATACAAAGTGTCTATTGCATATTTACAACTGGGAATAATATAAAGGATTTTTTTAAACTGTTCAAAATGTTTTCGTGAAAACATTGGATAAATAAATACTGCTGAACTAAATATTTACATTATCCTCGTTTAACATAACCAAATCTTGCATTAAAATAACACTTTTAAATTGATACAAATTTCCATTTACATTTCTCAATTTTTTTTGTTTACTTGTTACTGTAACAGATATAAAACTTGTATTTAGCTTAAGATTAACATAGTAGTCATTCGAAACTGAAAATCAATATTTATAAGAAACTGACAATTCAATCTGTCACTGTTTAATTATGTAAGTGAATAAATTGCAGAATTTATTTTATCCATTTTTAAAGAGATTCAAATGCAAAGAAAGATTATAAATAATATATAAATACCTGGGGATGTTTATCTAGGTCAATATTTCACCATACCTAGGGTGCAAAAAGTATGCATATATCACACCAGTATGAAGAATAGACAGACAACATATACATAAAATTGTTTTTAAATTAACTTATTTGAAAGTTTTAACAGTAAGCAACATAAAATATATTTTATTTAAATACCATAGCAATAAAATATTTCTAACACTAAGAATCATATATATATGAATCACAAGTGATAGTTTAAATATTCTTTGTCAACAATCATAATTTTAACTTACCCTCTGGCCTTTATCTTGAAATTTTCACGGTCAAAGCTTAAAATTTTTACTTTCTGAAAAGAATTTTTTTTAAATGTATATTAATTAAAAAGCAGATATATTTTAATTGTGCATTTTTCATAGAAAGTGAAACTTCTTTGTTATGACAATTTGATATGATTAATCCTTACAATAAAAAAAACCTGACCTTTTCAATAATAATTGAGAAAATCAATTTTCGTCAACACATTATTTCAAAATTTTATCACAAAATACTACATTAAATTTTCAACATTCAAAGTTTTAGGGAAACAATAAAACATTCTGCCTTTTCAATTTGAAAACATTTCTTTACACATATTTTTTCATGCAATAAAAAATATTAATAGTTATTTATAGTATTTTTTGCTTATGAAGAAACAAGAGGTAAAGAAAAAAAAATATATTCTTATGTAAGAAAAATTAATGTTCTTTTGTACAAAAATATGAATTTTAGCAAGAAAATTAGTTTTTCTCGAATATTTTGCCATTTAGTTAAATTTAAAATAAAAAAGTCCTGGTACTATAGTAATTATAAGTAGTACGATATTTCAGAAAATAATAATTTTAAATTAAATTCAAAAGTATTCTTCTATATTGATATTAATAAGCTTTATAATATATATAATATCCCATGAATAATGCAGATTTTTAAAATGCATGAACTGAAATTCAGAGGAGTGAAAATAAGCTATTAGATTGCTATAAGAGCATGCAGTAAATTTATTTTATTCTCTGAAAATATTTTGAAGGATGCAGCTCAATTTTTTTAGTGTTTATGTTAGAAGTAATATTGGAGTATGGAAATTTTGAGTTATGAATTCAATAAAGACAACACAATGAAAAGTGCAACATTAATGTTAGAAATGGAGATCAGGCAATAAATGTAAGCCAATATCAATAGTGATTCCAGAAATTCTAAGCCAGAGAATGCAGCCAGAAGATAAGCCTCATCCTGGAGGATCTGTGAGCTCCTTAATATGAACCTCTGACAAATCATGAAAAATTAACCAAGAACTTTTTTTTTCAGGGGGGGGGGGTAAAAAACAATTTATACATATTAGTGTGCTGTTCAAAAAGATAACAAATTCAATCAATGGGTTCCTCACAAACTTTCATGATTCAAAAATATTGCATAGTATAAAGAGTGAATGTGCATGTTTTTTTAATGTTGTTCTAATGTCTGAGGAATGAATCAGGTTTGGACTGAATAGACTGGTGGCAAGAAAGGTTCTAAAAAATGTCAAGCACAGAAAACAGTAGGTAGATAAAGAAAAAAACACTGGCACCTCAGGCAAAAAGGCCACTCATATAAAGTGTTATCGATTTGGTGGGATATGAAAGATTTAAATCTCTTTGAATTTTTAAATTCAAATCATATTAAGGCAAAGGAAAGCTATTATAAGCAGCTTGAGATGCTTAGCTACTGCTAGAAAAAAAACAATCATATTTTTTCAAGACAAAAGGTATTCTTTCATCAAAACAACCCCATTTGACAAAAAAGAAGACAAGACATCCAGAATTCCAGAAGACATTGCTAAGACTAGAGTAGTTTGAATGGAAACAATGCTCCTACTACCATATTCACCACACATTTCTTCATTCGATTATGAGTCATCAGGCAGCTAGCATAATCGTTTAGACAGAACAACTATGAATCCTATAGATGATATCAAAATCGTACTGAATTAATTTTGGAATAGAATCAATGGAATGAAATAATTTTGAATTAGAATCCCTGAAAGTCTACCAGAAATATTGAAGAACATACGAGAGAATGAAAAAAAAACTGTATTTTACATATGAAAAATGTTTAAACCTACCTTTGCAATGAAATAAGGTTCAGCACTAAAGACATACAGGAATTCATCAAGAAAATGGAACAAAAGAGAAAGCATATCATGACCTAGAAAAAATATAATATTTTAAAACATAAGTCAAATGCTTTAAGTAATTTATTTCATAAATTTTAGTTTTTATTTTATATCATTAGTGTTTTACACGATTGTTAGAAATGTAAGAAAAATTAGTAGAACTAACAAATGAACATTAAAATATTAGCAATCACAATAAAGGATATATATATATATATATATATAATTTTCTAATTATAATTATCCTATTACTCAAAATAAACAGAATGTTTTAATTGAATTCTTTAACAATTAGTAATTCTGTTTCATAATTGCTCTTTAATACCATATGAAATTAATTAAGTAGAAACATTTCTACACATTTAGTTAAATACATTAAAAGCCAGGAAATAATTAAAACACACAGTTTTAGATTCCTCCCCCCCCCCCAGAAAAAATTTTTACTTTATTCACAAATATGTAAATTTTATTTAGTAAATAATGGACTAACTGATTTCTACATACACATTGTTTACTCATAAAAAATATCAAAGAGAAAAAACTAGCTTTTGTAGAATTTTTAATATGAGTATTACAAAAAATGTAAAAGATATATTAGAATAATACAATACATTTATTATCAACAAAAGAAAAACAAAAATTGAATCAATCATATAAAGCTTAAATTTGTATACTTATTTAATAGCTCCATTTCATCCCTACCAACACTTAATTCTGTAACCAATTAGAAATTAATCACTATATAGTTATATTCAATATTTTATGTATCAAAAATTGACACTTAACATTCAAAATATGTAAACATCTTGAATATTTAATCTTAAGCCACCACCAATTTAACAAGCATTTACAATAAAATCTCAACTGCATTTAGAACATTAAGTCCAGCTACTATTAACCATTCAGGACCATGATCTCATATATGAGATCATGCATTTCTCCCTTCAGGGCCCATGACTGATTTTACTTTCCCCATTCTGAGGCCCATGATCACACCAATGGGATCTGAATTTGGAATGATTATAAACTATAAATTTCAGAGAATTTTATTACAGTAATAATTTAATATGAATTTCTAAATGAAGTTAGGCTTAACAAGCAAAATTGCCCAATCCTGAATGCATTATATCAATCATATGCATTTGTTA
The DNA here is from genome assembly GCA_019973975.1 of Trichonephila clavata. Lineage (NCBI taxonomy): Eukaryota > Metazoa > Arthropoda > Arachnida > Araneae > Nephilidae > Trichonephila > Trichonephila clavata. Next base: position 92,203 of record BMAO01001759.1, on the reverse strand, counting down.
ACACTGTAACAAAGAATTTTATAAATTATAATTTTTAAGACATTAAAAGCAATTAAATATAATAACCACATACTTCCCCTTTTAAACTAAACTAATACTATTGTTTAGTTTAATTTCAAAGAAAAACTTTTTTAATTTAACTAATAAAACATTTTTAACCATTACTTAACAGAGGTAAATACAGACTTAGAAGCTATAGGTAGATAGACTGAGGTAGGTTAGTATATTCAAGTTAGAAGTAAAAAAATTATTTTTTCATCTGGTATATCTCTAAATGAAGAATGCATTTTTACTTACTCAGAAACATCATGCTTGCAAGAAGTAATTGTTATTGAGAACAATTCTGTATTTTTGATGCATCTGACTGATTTAAAAAATCTTCATATATATTCCCATTTTCAGATTAATACATTAAGAATTTCACATGCAATTTCAAAGAACATAGTAAATTCAAAACGAATAAACAAAGTTGAAATTAGAAAAGAAAAGAGTAAGTTAAATAAAAAAATAAAAATATTCCAAAATAAAACAATAAACAATAATCTCGTTTATTATTTGGTTATTTAGTGTTTATCAAGATATAATTAGAATAATCGACACATAAATAATTTATCAACCAGTTTTTACATTAAAATATGTATTTTGTGATAAAAACTGCAGTACATCTGCAATTTAATACTAACCCAGTCACATTATAAGAGAGCTGACGAGAAAATAAGAAGGGTTTACAAATATCTGTGGTCTACTTATTGCTTTTTTAAAAAATAAATTAAATTTATTTTACAAACTGCCAAAAAATGATGCAAGATAAAAACTAAAATCTAACATGTTTTTCTTCACAATTTGAATAGAATTAGAGAAAATTTTTTAATTTTCTTGAAAAATTAATATTGCTTAAATGTACTTTACTATTACATTAAAAAAGTAAAACTATAATTTTTTGATAGGTAATAGCTTATTGAAAATATACTTGGATAATATAACTAAATATCTATACTAAATGTTAAATCCTTATGAGATTATAATTATTTCATACATAAATTCCTTCTAAAATAATATATATATATAAATCATGTTTTTTTTAATTTAAAAAAATTATCAGGATTTCATTACTTTCCATCATTTGAAAATACAAGTGTTTATTAAACATTGAAGATTATATACAGTATTGCATCAAAATTATTCGTTTAGTAAATCTGTACTTTGAAACAACAAGAAGACCACTGGCAATGGATCCAATAAGTTTGACCCCCCCCCCCCTCCTTCCAGTCAAATGACAAGGACAACACTCAAGCTGACATCCCACTCTTCAAACTTCCACACCATGCTAATGTGAAGATTTTGTATTGTGACAGATTTAACAAGTATCAACTCTTGTACATGTATACACTAACCATAGATAAAAGATAGAAGTTCAAAGAAATTATGTTTTTTTTAACTACCTTTTAAATCATACCATATTAAAACCCTCCTGGATTCTTGTATTTTACAATAAATCCCATCTATATTACAGTTTTAAAGTTTCTACTTTCTGTGTAAACATTTTACACATCATATAAAAAACTACAATTCTAATCCATAATCACAAAAAATATGCACTAATAAAAAAGAGGGTTGTATGTAGATATTTAAAATATATGTCTTGAAATTGAAATTTTTAGCTTACCTTCAGCTTCTATATCTTGTGACATCAAAATATCAACTTTGTCAATTTCTGTCATGTATGCAAACATTGACATAGCTACCTGTAAATACCATATTTTTGTTGAAAATATTTTGCAAAATCACAATTTAAATATTACAAAAATATAAATAATTTTAATTAAAACACTTATATTTTACAAAAAATGCTTGATTTATAAGCAAAAAAAAATTGCTCGTTTATATTTCACTATCAAGAATTCAAAATTTTCACTGGCAATTAAAATATTGTTGCAGCAATCGTCAATCTTCAAGAAAACTCACCAAGTTAGCAACTCCACTTTTGCATGAGTCACGTCGTCAATCGACAATCATGTGCTTCATTTCAAATAATGTCACTAATAGGTTGCAATAATATGCAACTTATTGGTGTAAAGATAAGCAAGCCCCTCTTATTTTTTTTAATCATCTTTTAAAATTTTACTCTTTAAAAAAATATTTTCAAATGTTTCCAGATTTTTACTTACTTGTTCAAAAGCTTCTTCTAGAGTATCACCCCCTACAAACATCTAAGCTAAGGAAATTATACTTAGAAGATTATGACAAACATTTTAGGAATCCAATACATTTTCATTTAGAAGATTTATATCTTGCTTATATTTAACTTTATAAGTAAAAAAAAAGTTGAACAAATTTGAATCAAAGAAATGTTTTAAAGGAGGGTAGAAACTTATAGTTAGATGTCAAAATAAGCTTTAGTATGAGTGTTTTTAGCGCGTTTTTCACGTAGTGGAACAAAAGCGCTATTAGGACGTAAATTTCGCTTCGTTCCATATTTTGTCGTACCTTTTTCTCAGCCAGTAAGCAACCAATTGACCTTGGGTTTTCGGCATTTGGTCACATTTGTGCCCTAAATGAGCCAAATCATTTTAAATTTAATAATGTTTTAATTTTTTTTTAAAGTACAGTACTACTTTCTGTTAGTAAAAAGTTCATTAGTTGCATTATTGTAAAATACAACATGTGAAAAACGTGCTAAAATTACTTGGCCATGCCAATGATTGATATCTTGTTATTAATTTTTTTTCAAATTATCATTTGTTGCTTTTTATGATAAGTATTCAAGAAAAAAGATTACAAAATGCAGTGGGAATTGAAATATAGGGTCGAAAAAATGCTACCTTAAACTTATTCATTAAATAAGTGGTTCTTAAAATGTGGCCAGTGAGCCCCCGAGGGTCCCCAGCACCTTATTAGTACGTCTGCGAAAGCTTTTCATTTAATATTAAGATTTCATTATTTTATAGACCCTAAAATGCTTAAGGAAAAAATTGAACTGATGAGTTATCTCAGACTAGATCACTAAATTGCTCCCAACGAAAAAACTTTACTAGAACATGTATTTTGATCAAGAATATTAATTGAAGTTTTTTTTTTGTTGCTGTTTTATTTTTAGAACTACAAAACCATTACTACAACATAATAGAAGAAACACATAGAAGTGTTTTAAAAAAAGTCTATATAAGTAGCAAAAGCAGGATTATTGAGAAACCTTTAAATCACTCAGTCATGTGTCGGGAGTCAGAGGGGGGTTTTCAAAATCTTGAGGATCCCTGACGTCAGGCTGATACATAAAGGGGAGCCGTAGTGTTCAAAAGTTTAAGAACCACTGCATTAATAGTGTATACTCTTTCTACCTGAAGATTTGAGTAAAAATCTTTGGGCAGATTTATATCTATTCTTAATTTCACAAAATAAAAAAAGAAATTATACAGTTTAAATAATCTCACTTTAGTTTCTCTAAAGTAGCCATGGGACATACAAAATTTTAAAACTTCTAATCAGCAAAAACACAGAAAGAACATTAAAAAACAAAAAAAATTGGCAGTTATAGAAACTGCCGATAGAAGTGAAAACTTAGAACTTTTAGTATTAAAATTTGAAATTTCATAATGTTTGAATTAAAATTATCAACATCAATCTGGTTTTCACATCTATTGATACTCCGAGCAACAACTAAATGCATGTTTATATGGTTTTTATTTTTCAAATATATTACGGGCTGTACAAGATCATGACAAAATATAAATACAATTCAATTGAAATAACAATTAATATACAATCATATTATTTATGGATAGTATTTGTATTTACTTAAATTTCAATGTACTTGATTTTTAACATTACTTTAATTGTTTTCATTGTTATCATTAATTTAAACAATACTTAGACTTTTTGTACTTTCAATTATTTCATTTCGTTCTAAAAAAGATACAATAGGCTTATGGTAACTAAAGTAAGAAAGGAAAAAGTTTGATTCAAATTTATGTAAGTATCGCGTAAAAACCGCACCGATCGTTGTTTTATATTTTGTAGTACTGAGTTTTGGATCATTGGACATATTTAAATTAAGTGTTTCATTTAGAAATTCAATTAGTGGTAGATTTTTATCATCTGTAAAGTTAATATTGAAGTCTCCACTTAAAATCATCGGTACATTATCATACTTTTCGCGAAATCCTTTTTCGAGTATTTCAGAATCTTCTTTTTTATAAATAATCAAATTTTCGAATAAAAATTGTTGTATCTGTCTCATAGATTTTCCAGGCGAAATATAAACGGCAATCATTAATATGTATTAACCATTCTCGGAATGGCAACGAGCAATGCACAGTATATACACATTGAACTTTTCACTAAATCTATTCAACTTCACTTATAAGATATACACAGCATTATACATCAGCTGTATAGCTACAGATATACTGCTATAAGCATTTCGATGAAGCGAATGCACGAGATTTCACCCATCCAAAAAGTGTGTAAGGCGAACAGCACACTGCGCATGGGCCAGTCAGAGCATGTCGGTGACGCGAACCCATAAGATTTTCCCCTAGCAAAAAATGCTGAACGCCGCTAAAGAAGTTTTGACTTAAAAAAATAATGCAAAAATTAATTTCTTTCCTAATTTTTACGTTTGATTCAGATTAACTCCGAGTTGATATTTTTAAAGATTCAAATGTTTTGTTATTCAATCATATTTTGAAATTTTCAATTTAAAACATTACTTGAAAATAAATTAAAATGTTCATACTATTTACAATTACTATTAAATGTTATGCTTTGAAATGAATTCCTTTTATCAGCTGAAATCTAGTGCTTCAGAAATGGAACCAGTCTCCATTTCACCCCACAGCTTGGAGACAACAGTCAAAGATATTGTGTACCTATATCTCTTTTTTCCTCAACAATCATTAATAGATATGGAAAGATGAAACTTTTATACTTTTTTCACTCCACACAAAATAAATCTTTTATGAATCCTACCGTAATGTAGATAAAAAAGAAATCCTTAAAATTTTGCAATGTAGGAACAGTTATCTGAATGTCAAATTCAATGTTTTCTGCATTATTTTTTCTACAAACAATTTCTTCAATTATTTTTTTAAATCCTTTGTAGTTTTAAAAATATTAATAAAAAATATATTTCAAGAGTCAAAAAATTAATGTGTAATGTTACACACAAGTAAAAAAATAAATATAAAAATCAATAAGATATATATTAAAAATAATAAAAAGATATGTATTAAAAATCAATTAAAAAAACCTCTGCCAAAATTCTATTTTATTCAACTACACAAAATTAAAAAGGAATATTTCAAAAAAAAATGTACAAATTCTGATCAGAAAATAATTTATGTTATAAATGTTTTTACTGGATATCTTAAAAAATTCTAAATAAGCCTCAGATATAATTTAAATTACTTTATGATGTTATTTTAATACACTTTGTTCTTGATTTTTAAAAATTATATCTAGAAAAATAATGAGCTTAAAATACAAAATTTAATACAATTTATACATAAATAAAGCTATAAAAATTATATAACTGTGAAGGAAGGACCTAATTTGCAAATGACTGAATTTGAGGTTTATAAATTAGAAAACACTTAATTTTAAATCAAGTTAACTGAATATTTTACTTTTAAAAAATACATCGTTTAAGCAATTTTTCTCTGATATTGAGAGAAAAAATTAAAACTCTCCATGAGAAAATAATTATAAAAATATATAAATTTACTTTATTATGATCAAATAAAATTATTCATAATACTTCTAAAATTATCAATACAAATTTGTTAAATAAAAAAAGTAAAACAATCTTTAAAAACCATTTAATGACACACATATTTTCCACATAAACGAGAATATAACATTTAAATAAAAAAAATAATAATATTCGGATAATATATCAAGTGCAAAGGATACAAGAATGTAGCCTAAATATAAAAAAGAATAACAAAATCAGTAATTTGACAAACACAAATAATACAAGAAAAAATATAAATAAAATCAAAAAAATCCAAAAAAAGCCCAATTTTTTGCGAACTTTAAAAAACCTATTTTAAAAAATATTCCATATTTCAACATTTAGGATTCATTCTACAATTTCAAAAAAGACTTTATACTTCTGTTTATTTAATCTAAAATCCTCATTCTCCCAATCTTTGTATAAACTGTTGAAAGATATTTTTTCCTTCATTTTTTAACAAAATATATGCAAAAAATTCTTCTTCAAAATTAAAAATATGGAAATAAAATATTCCAAACACAGTTGGCAACTAGTTGTTAAAAAGCATGATCAATTTGTCGTATTAAATCAGTAAAGCCATTTTCCCTTTTATTTAACAACCATACTCAGTTTACTTTGATGTTTCATTTCATGCGTGAAAGAATAAAATATATCAACCATTTTATTTTGTAAAGAAAGATGTCACTTTGTGTGTGTGTTCGTTCAATAGTGAAACCATTTTACAGCAAAAGGATTAATATAAAATATGAATATATTTTTATAATAGACAATTATTTTTTTTTTCCCAAATGGGTCTGCATATTGGTATTTTCTACCTTTGCAGACATAGTACATTCCCTGGGAGCTGGTATCACTTTTTAGTTTTGCACCAAACAGGTAGATACCAATTGCAGCAATGTAGTTTTGATGTCCAGTTTCCTCCCCCAAAGAGAAACACCTGAGCTTTTGACAATGCAAAATTGTACTAGGAATTTAATTTTATCAAGAGCACCCAAGCCAAACAGGCACTCTAAGGAACTTTAACATGCCACATAAACATACGACATGAACCCTGTCAATTTTTTGCATCATGAAAATCCACTGTCTGTGATCGGGGGCAACACACAAACTCTAGAGTACAAGGCCAGCACCTAACTAACTATGCCACCCAGCCAGGGATAGACAATTATTTACTTACAGACTATAACAGACTTAAACATTAAGTAAAATTAATAGTAGAGAAACAAATAAGCCCCCCCTGCAGGTCATTATTAAACATAAATAGAGAAAAAGGAGAAATCTCTGCAAAGCTTCTCTAAAGTGACACATGGTTTGATAATTAAAAATTCTGATTAAAATATTACAAATGTCAGTCAGATTTATAAAATTACAAATCAAAACAAAATAAAAGCAATACTTCTAAAAATATTTGAGCTAAATTACAACAATTTAGAGAATTATATATTTCTTTGCAAAACCCATAATTTTGCATAATTTAACTATTACAATAACTGAATCAAACTATTTTACAATAGGAAATATTGAGCATTTTATAAAGAAACATTAACATTTTAGATTGTTCCAAAAACAATAAAAAAAGGTACTTTGAAGTCTTTAAAAAATTAGACATATGTACTCTCTCTGTATAATATGTGAACAAAATCTGACGACATTTGCATACTATCGCAGCAATGCCAACATTCAAGATAACTCGCCCAGTTTGCAACCTCAATTTCACATGTGTTGTACACACTGAATTGACAAATATATGCTTTGTTTCATATAATGTCACCAATACAGTTGCGATAATATGTAAGTACCTCTGACATTTTAAAACTGATCTTTCAAATAGTTTCCCTGATCTTTCTTTTAACATGGAATTAATTCTGAAATCATGATATACTACAAATGTATATGTAAAAAAGTAACTAAAACTTTATTACATAAGATACAAAATTTAAAACTTACTGAACATCTGCTGGATGATCCAAATCTAAAAATAAAGAAAAAATATTTTACAATACTCTTTTTACAACACTTAAAAAAGGAATGGTACTTTTTGCTAAGATCATATTACACATTTTTAATATCAATTAAGAGTCCATTTGGTTTATTTTTTTCCCTTACATCTTTGGCTCAAATTAAGAATTTTTCTTAAAATTTATTCTTAATTCTTTTTGTACTAAATTTGGCACTTATGGGCTTAGGGAATATGAAGCCAAACACAGGGACATATTCAAAAACATGTCCAATCATGTGATGAATGTATCTTATACATATTAATTTTGTGAATATTCTATTTTGTAGTGAATGTATCTTATTGGATAATAGGGCCAATGTTTCTATTTGCAACAACTCAGAAAAGCAGTCCCTAACCCATGATCTTATAAACAATCATACCTGAAAATATATGAATAAAATACATTATAATAATGTCATCTTTAGGTATTTTATTAAGTGGAATTTCTTTCAAAAATTCAACTTATTGCAAGAAATGGCATTAATTATAAGAAATCTATCAATGATAAAAAACAAAAGGGTACTTTTCCATTATAACCATACCACTTGTCGCTTTAGTCTTGGCAAATTTTTCAAGAGAAATACATCAATAGCCAGCTTGGCTAATTTTCTGGTGTTAAAAAAAAGAAATAAGCTAAAATGTGAAAAATTGGCAACAAAAGTGTGGTATAGCTTGTAACAACTAAAAAATTCATATAATTTTTAAGGGGGAAATTTATTAAAAATATTTTTTACCGAATAACTGCAAAATAAAAATGCTTTCTATAACTTAAGCTGATAAATTTGATTCCCCTTCTTAATTCTTTGTTGGTGTTATCACCCAATAAATAAATTGTATATCTGAAATATTTACTTTCTGCACTAAAATGTTCTAGTATCATAACTGTCAAAAATCATGAAAGTATTGAAAAACATCTAACATTTATTTTTTTGGAAAAAAAACAGAATTTTTCTCTTTTAAAATTTTTTTGTCTTCTTGCATTTGTATTTTTACATACTGATATATACATTTGAAGTACTTTTTAACGTAAAAAAATAATAAATGCAATATTTCTCAGCATTTTTTCTTGCAAGAATAAATTACGGGTTGAAAATTACAGCATAAGGAAATACGAAAAGTTGACAGTTTTTTCCAGTGACGCGTTTCACGCAGGATGGGTACACTAAACAAATTTTAACCCAAGTTCGTCAAAGAGTACAGCATTTTCATACTTACATTCATACTTTATTTCTGGTACCTGCAATTCTTCAGCAGTAAATTCTTCAGTTGGAACATCTGGTACATAACCATCATCAACTTCGCCGGTATCATCCATTATTTCAGAAATGTGATGCAATTTTTAAACCTACGCCTTATTTGTTTACGTTTTCATTGAGCAACTTTAAAAATTATTTGACAATGTGAACTGAAGTGAAATTGAACAAATCCAAACCAGTACCAGATTACTCATTCCGCGCTTTTTAGGGCCCACAAGAGTGTGTTCTAATTTCTGTTATTGCTCAGAAAACAGGCTACAGGACCCCGAGATTTCGACTGCCTAGGGGCCTCCATATCGCTTAATCCGACACTATCTATGAGAAACAAATTAAGGGAAGTCTGGAGAGAGAGAGAGGAGAAAGAAGGGACAAACAGTCTTACAAATTTAATAGCAGTGATAGCTGCTACGGTTTGCAGTAATTACAGACTATTTTACTTTTCTTATCTTTTATAAGAAATTCTGACCAGGGGCGTAGCTACTTCCGTATCAGCCATATCTATGATATAAGGCCCCCAATCTACAGGGGCCCCAACATGTGTAACTACAGTCCCACTAACAGGCCTTGTATATATATAAAAGAGAGCCCCCAAGTAAGTTTGATACGGGGCTCACTTAGAACTAGCTACGCCAGTGATTCTGACATTGTTTTTCCCCAGAAAACAAGATTTTCTAACTAAAGAAATTGCTCTTCTTACTTTTTAATCACGATTGGATGACAAGGTTGAGCCTTATTCGTACCATATCAACTTGATAACTATGAATCTTGATAAATTTAACGAACATCAGATCCTTTATATGAAAGGTCTTTTGTGGTTTTTAAGGTTCGAACACTATATTTGACTGAAATATTTTCTGGTCATGAGCTTAATGAAAAGACCATTGGGGATTTCAAATATTATTTTCATTCCATAGATGAACCTCAATAGGCCTGCTGATTAAAGTTATCAGTTTGTGCCCAATGATATTCTTGGTTAGATGCGAGTTCTTTCAAGATAACAATAGCCGAATAGTCATGATAGGGCTCTCGCGCTAAATAAGAATTAAGTGCTACATTTCGATTTGTAGAAGGAGTGATGTATGTTAAATAAATGTCGGAGTTAAAAAGTCCTAAAATTTGCGTTGCGATTATAATGTTAGGTCATATAATCGAATTGCGATTCAAAACTCATAAAGACTGCTGTTAAAATTTGTCGAATGATGCATCAAGTACTCTCACCTTCAACTGATGATCTCGTCATAATCACCTTGATCATTATAATTAATAACTCTACATGGCTCTTTATATTCCTAATATTTTCCATAACGTAAAATCGTGTGACATTAACTTCGCTAAAAAAAGTGAAATGTTCTTCAAATACATCCGGTATTATATATATTGATATAAGGAATAGTTTATATTATATAGTTTATATAAGGATATTAGTTTAAATTATAATTCTAATTATTTGTAAACAATATTATATGGTGTGTTTTAAAAGAGTATTTTAAATATTATATATAGCTTTTCAAAAATAATTTGGAAGTTTTTTGCAGAAATTTTGAAAAAAGAAAAATTTTTATTATTGAAAATTAAATTCAATCTGATGTTAGAATGTCAATTACATACACAACTCCATGTGAGTCAAGAAAAACATAAAATACCGATTTTTCAAGAAGGTGAGCAGAGGAGAGCATTCGGAAAAACATTGAAACTAGACTGAATTTTTTTAAAGAAAAATGTATTTAAATTAAGGATATAGCCAACACAAAATCACAAACTTCTTGAAGGTATCCATTTTTTAGTTTGTTGGAATGTTGTGGATAATTAATGGACTTATTATGGATGAATGAATATATGAAGAAACAATGCATTACCTAGATTGATAGGTTTTTATATGTCTCTCTCAATGATCCAACACAAGGGTTACTGATGGCAGATCTCGTAATTTTGAGCCACAAGGTCAAGTGATGTGGATGACATCTGAGCTAGCACCCCCAAATTTCCACACCTCGTTAACATGAGACAAATGAGTCTCGACATATTTGATGCGCATCAGCTTTTCTAGGCAGTAGGTCAAGAGTGTCGAACTCAATGACTGACTTGGGTCAAACGAACAAGGTTTAACTTTGGGGTGGACCGCAAAGAAAAAAAATCAATATTAATATAAATGTACGCTTATTTCGAATAACACTTTATGATAAAAGAGTATACAAAAGAACAAGAAAAATTTAATGTTTACGTCTTGACATCTCTTCTCTGTCACTATCTATCCTATTTCGGACAACATTCTTCAAAGAGAGTCTTGGAAAGCTCCTCCATCGATAAGACAAATGCCTAAATCTGCATGGCAAAAAATAACCATGACTGTATATATCTTTGGTGTAATAAATTTATTCCTTTACTCCTTTTTTTATGGTTCATCAGAGCTTTGAGAAAAAAGTTTAACTCTTATCATCTTGGAGGGAAGTTTAGAACAGTGCCGATTTAAGCTCATTTCGGGCACTGGGCGCAAAAGTATTACAGGCCCCTTAGCGATGGAGGATCAAAATTTATAACCAGAAAATCTGGTTAAATCCAGCTTATCTGGGCGTCTAATAGATAAACAATCACTGGTTTAGAATAAAAAGAAGAAAAAATACAAAAAGTAATACTTTTTTTTTATCAAAACCAGTTTGTAAGTTTTTTTTAAAAAAATTTTGCTTTTGATAGATCGAAATAAAAACTTATATTAAGTGCTGAATGATTTTAAGTTATTGATTGGTGTATTATCATAATTATTTTTAAAATGTTAATCAAAAGTGTGAGAAAAAGATAAATTTTAAAAAAAATTCCCCCAGCTTTGAAATATTGCAAAAGATAGATTCGAAAATATTCGAAATTTATTTACTTTGTTGACTCACTTTAAAATCACTGATAGACAATTACAATTTCAAAATATCTTGAGACGAATTTCAATTTCCTTGACTGAAGACATAATCTATTTTCTCTTTTCCTATCCCATATATACCTTATTTATTCAAATTTCAGCAAAATGCCAAAATTTCAACACGTTTTTGTGGAAAATTTCAAAATAATATTGCAAAAAGGTTTATAGATATCCGAAAAATATGAAACTTAAATGAGAACAATAAGCGAATAATTTATTTTACCAAAAGTATTAAAAACTCTTTTTAAATACATACATGAACCTGTAATTACTCTAACCGCCAGTATCATGTTCTGTTTCCCCCATCCAAAGAATTTTTTCACCTTCGATTCTACACGCACGCGATTTACAATAGCATGAACAATGGGGGGGGGGCAGTGCGGCTTGTATTTCAATAAATATTCGGTATTTATACATTCTCAATCCCATAAAAATTTGCGCACCAAGGAATAATTGTAGGATCATAACAAAACTTGGCATGAAGGTATGTCTGGCATGTCTGGCAGATATGCAAATGATTAGAAATGCTGCGTAATGCTACTAGAGGGCGTTGAATTTCGTTCTCCTTGGAGTATAAAACAGATAAACAGAGCTTGCTTGAGTGTTGTCACTTCCGAAAACTTACTCATAGAAACCAATAGCGATCCTCATTTCCAGTCACCGGAACCCAGCCAAATCATTGGTCCCTCTCTCCAGTAGCCACACCTCTTCCTACTAGCTGCTATCAACACAAAAAATATCGCAGCTTACAAGATAGGGAGCGGAGGATTGCAACAGCAATCCAGTCTCTTGTGGTGTCTAATGCGGTTTTTTGAGTGTACTTAATCTTTAGCAAAGGAAACGCTGAGTAGACCTGCCGCTACACCGCCATCGAAGACAATATGAGCAGCTGTTAGAGTTCGAGAGGGGAAGAATCATCGGGATGATGGAAACTGGGTGGTCAGCTCAGTGAATAGCTCGTCAAGTAGGCCGTTTTGATTTGACTGTGAGGAGGTGTTGGGACCAGTGAACAGAAGAGACGTCATTTACACTGCGACCAGGCTCAGGACGTCCTCGACAAACCAGTCGTCGAGACCACCACATCATACGACACGCACGCGAAGACTTAACTACATCATTAACTGCTGTCCATACAAAGGCAGCATTTTCACTACACAAATCCCTGTGTCTTCACGAATTATTGCAAAGCGCCTAGCTGAAGGACATCTGGTATCGCGGCACCCATTACGAGGGCTATCAATGACACCTACCTATTGACGCCTCCATTTAGAGTGGTGTCGCGCACGATGGGATTGAACTGCAACGGAATGAAAACAGGTCGTCTTCAGCGACGAATCTAGATTCAATTTGAGCAGTGATGACAATCGTGTTCGTGTGTGGAGGCCCCATGGTGAACACCTCGGTCCTGCCTTCGCTTTGCGGCGATATTCCACTCCCACAGCTGATACTATGGTATGAGGTGCTCTTGCTGACGATATACAGTCACCCAATATTGATCCATACCACAAGACAGCCCAGCGGTACGTCCGTGACATCTTTCAGCCACATGTGTTACCACTCATGGCAAGGCTTCCAGGAGCCATTTTTCAACAAGACAATGCTCCTCGGCCACAGTGGCGGCGCGAGACCTGAAATTAATGTGGGCAAAATACATTTCGCGAGGCCCTTTGGTGGCGTAAGAAAATGGTTTTTAAAATAAAAAAAAACAATTTTTATTCGTAAAGAGATAAACCAAACTATTTACTCACATTTATTTGGCACATTAAATAATAATGAAAAAAAAATTGAAGACACAGAAATTTTCTACTTTTAGTTTTGCTGAAATCTGTAATGATTGGTTCGTAATTTACCTTGGATGCTATATCTGCTTCAATTGATCAAACTACCAAAGGTGAAAGTCTTTCCTTATCCATTGTACTTCTTACATACTTTTTTTTTTATCATTTTTGATTTTAAAAAGCTCTTTTCAGCAGAGGCGGTACTTACAGGTATAGTTAACAAAATTCGAAAGACGATATAAATCAGCGTTTCTCAAACTGTGGAGTGTGCCTCCTGGGGGGGGGGTTGATAACTTTACGAGGGGGGGCGCAAACATATTGAAAAGTCGAAAACGAAAGATTATTTTAAACAAATTATTAATTTACTGAAACTAAAATACCTTCTGACATAATAAAAAATAAAATTAACTTTTACACTGATATAATACACTTATAAATGTATCAGTATTACACAATGTATTTTATAATTAAGTTAACAATACTAAATTAAGAACAAGTTTAATAATTACAAGTGATTCTCTAAGGCCTTGTGATTTGTAAAATTAAAAACAATAACTAACACTTATCTTGATAATTTGTTCGGTTTATAAATAATCCCTTAACTGCCGTTTAAAAGCGGTTCGCTCCTCAATGCCTCTGTTTTCCACGTAGACGCACACATGTGATGTATGGGGGGGGGAATAAGGAAATCTTCTGATATAATTAACCTTCGCAAACACTGTCGTAGTCCTCTTATTGCATTCCAAAGCTTTCGGAAAAATTTTATGGATAACAATGGGCAGGAAAGATCGTACTTCGGAAAGACGTATATATACGTCTGAGATATTTAACACACCGATTGAGGGAGACTTATTTATACGCCGGTGGCACTTAAGATTTTAAAGTCGCGTATTGTAGCTTCAGCGTCATCTTAGAATATTATTGAATTTAATGCATTGCTATTTGTATGAAGGGAGGGGGAGCGCGAAGAAAATTATGATTCAATATTGGGTCGAAAATATTGAAGGCTTGAGAAGCACTAATGTAAAAATTTGGGTAAATTTCTTTCAAATCATTCTCTATGACATATTGGAGCAGATGGATCACATCTGTAATGGCGTTAGGTAAATTTGGGATCATATTTTGTAATTCGTCATATAATTCGTAAGATTCGAAGTCACTACTCTCACCTACTTGCAGGACTGTCGGTAAATCTTGACAGTTTTTCAGTATTTGCTCTTTTGGAATATTTTTTTTATCTTGTTTAAGTCATAGAGAATACCAAAATTTTCAAAATGTTGATTTAAAGACATGAATCCATATTGCTTATCACAAAATCAATCATGGTATTAAAAAATCCGTTTCATACCGGCTTTTGACAAACTCTATAGGCTGATCACCACCTTAATATAATCGAACATTCTTTTCTTTTTGGCTACCTTTTTATTTAAAAATTTTTTTGGAAAATCATAACTGCTTTTCTCAATAAACTTACGAGTATCAGACAAGCATTTTCCGAATCCAGTTTGTCGATATTCTTTGATCCAGCAACAAAATGTACGCAAATGGTCAAGAGTAATGCATAAATGAGCTTGTACAAATTGCCACAATTTTCTTATGGTATTGACACGCGTTAATAACTCATACCAAACATGTAATGATGCGATAAATTCCAATCTGAACTTTTCATTTAAAATGGAATCGCAATCGCTGAGTGTGTCGGATTGTTACGTTTGGTTTTTTAAGTTTTCTATGCATTCAGCAACATTATCAAATTGTAATAATTCAGACTTCATCGTGACGATTCTGCTTTTCCACCTTGTGTCTGATAAAGGCTTAGTAGTAAGCTTTAATTTGTCTTTGAAAATTTTCCGGCGC
This sequence comes from Trichonephila clavata, assembly GCA_019973975.1. Lineage (NCBI taxonomy): Eukaryota > Metazoa > Arthropoda > Arachnida > Araneae > Nephilidae > Trichonephila > Trichonephila clavata. The sequence continues at coordinate 76,671 of BMAO01001759.1, read as the reverse complement.
TTACGGGAACTTGAAAATAGCAAAAAAATATTCTGAATAAAACCAAAAAAATGTTTTTGTTGCCACTGACGAATTAGCTGCGTCTACCAATATAAGATTCCAGCTATGACAACCGCAAGGTGTGAAAAATGCCGTGGGATTTATATTTAATATTCGAGTTTTAACTCCACTATTTATGCCTACTATATTTGCATTATTGTCATCCTTGTCCACAACAGTTCTGAATATCTGAGCAATTTTTTCCTATCTCTCCTAGTAATGCATTGGTCAAATATTCACCAATCGCTTCAGTGAGAGTAAAAAATCCGATAAATTTTTCTTCCAGTTGATGTTCTACAATATCTTAAGATGACTGACATTTGTTAAATTCTACTACAGTCTTTAGTGCATCGAGTAAAAAAGAATTATATTTTGTCTCTTTTATCCTACCAATCATTTCACTGGTAACTGCGTTTGACATGATTGTGATCAATTCATTTTGAATATCGTGGCTTAGATAATGGTGTGCAAGTTTTTTGTTATCAATGCAATTTATGTGTTCCCGTAACATAGGATCATATTTAGATATCAATTTAAATACGTCTATGAAGTTTACAGTATTCTTAGTGTCTTCGTCTGTTTTGTGAGATTCTCTGTGACCTCTAAACGCCAGATTATGATATCAATTAATCTCTCAAATCAATGTTTTTGAGATTCAAGAATTCGCCTTTCGTTTTCTGTGCCTAATGTTTTTTTCGTGCTTTATTGCCTTCTTTAATGTTATCCATTGGAACATATAGGTCATATATGTGTCCTTTAGTCTTCTCATTGTCAGTGTAAAATATTACTTAAGTGTTTCCCATCACAGCACCCTTCCCGTACCATTTGAGTTTGAGAATTGCCAAATAGTCTGCATGGAAAACAGAAAACTTTATTTTTAGAAGAATAAATCAACCAGCTACAACGTTGAGTTTCCCCATTATTTAGTTTTCTTGAGAAATGAAAATTGGAAAAGTGTCTATGATCATCATCTCTCTCTTTAGAATAATATTCATCACTGTTATTTAACTGCCGTGTGGGACCGCATTGAACTATTTCATGACCGATGAGCATCTGTCATGGGAAACGTACGCAATCCTAGTTGGAAAAACGGGGAAATGCTTGCTTCACTACGTCACTGGCATCTCTGTTCACAAGCGAAGAACTAATCTCAATCTGTTCTTGGTTGTGACTTATATAACTCAACGTGAACACAGAAATCTCACCGCCGAATTATGATTGGCAAGCTTTTGATCCTATTTTTATTTCCGATTTTCGTCGTTCTGTATCAATAGTCGCTGCACCAGGAGTAACTTCCAAATTCAATGGAGACTTGGATACGGATAAATGTTGTTGAGAAGTCGAAGGAGCCGATTAATTTGATTCAGTCTGACCGAGAAATTTCATCATACCTGAACTTTAAACCTGGTTCGATACTACTCTTTCCGCTTTTCTTTTTGCTGCACCGGATTCCCATTGTCTCCCTTAGTGCATAAGCCTGACAATATGTAAAAGGCCCAGTACCACCATTATTTATTCTCACATCAAATATTTTTAAAATTTATATGAGATAGAAATTTGAAGCGAGACTGCGTCTGCATGTCATACTTTAATTGGTTTCCTAATGATGGGAAGTCCTAAGCTATGCCCCGTCTCTGACTGGGGACTCCCCGCGATAGCAGCTTAACTCCAGCTAATGTTGCCAGAGTAAATATAACGAATGAGCGAAAACGACAAAGTTGAAAATTTTTTAATAAAAGGAAACGGAAAACAATATTTTTACGAATTATTTATTCATATGCTCCCATGAACCGGTTGATAGAATATATTTTTTTAAAAAGTCGATAAATCAATTTTGCGATGTCTTACGGGGAAAAACAGATAGAGTTGAGAATTGTCCTCTTTATTAATTATAAAAAACCCTGTGGCGTGTACTCTTGGATTTTCCTTACTTTTCGTTTAATTTATTTCGGCTTTGAGGCCCTATGCACCGCGAGGCCGTGGCCCACGCCTTACGCCGCCTCTGCTCGGCCACACACAGCAAGGATGTCACAAGACTGTGTGTGCCTTCGCCACATTACCACCCTTCCCTGACCTACACTATACCCAGATTTCTCACCAATCCATCATATCTGGGATCATTTGGGACGGCAAGTTGGACAGCCTACAACTTTGGTTGAACTAGAGGCTTCTTTACAGCAACTGTGGAACGAGTTGTCTTAGGACATCATACGGAACTTGTATGTCTCAATGCCCACTCGTATCGCATCGTGCATTCGCGCTAGAAGGGGTCCAACAGAGTACTAAAGCTTCGGTTCATTTGTACTTTTTTCAGAAATAAATGATAATTTTTTCTTTTATTTTCTAATCATTTATTTATATCAAAGTAGTACTTACATGTGTAAAATTTCGTTTCATTTTGATGACTTTTTCATGGTGCTCAAATTTTTGAGTGGTAGATAGGGACCACATAAGAAAAACCGCACAAAAAAATATTAGGAAATTTCATAAAAATACTTGCATATAAATTTGTCGATTTATACTATAGAATTTTTTGGGTGGGGAAGAGAAGAGACCGCATTAAAAAAGTCGAACTTCGAAAAAACGTCACTTATTTACGAGAAAGTGCTTCCAAAAAATAAATAATTAAATTTGTACACATGAAACGTTTAATTTATCATTGTATACAAAGAGAAGTTTTCAAAATGCGCACACATAAATTCACTGCTACTCATCGTAATCCAACAAATCTTCGAGCCCCGATCTACATAACAATGTTACATTTTCAACCCCGCCCAAGAGAGACATTTTACCTTCCTTTCTGGGTCGAATCGATTCATATTAACGTGCATAGAAATGCTTGTAAAACCAATTTAGAACTAATTTTATTTACCATTTTAATGAATGGTAAAAATATAGCGTTAATGTGCTGAAAAGGAGAAATAATGTCCTTATTTAGTGGTTTCTACTGTTGCTTTTCTCCAATTAGTCTGCCACAAGAAAAGACTATCGCGTGTAATTTGTTCAATCAATACTGTAGAACAAGATGTCAAATACACGACCCGGCAATATGTAGATTGTTGGTTAGCCAAGACTTTTAAAATTATTTAAATATCAAGCTCTTAAAGACTTTTCGTTTTGCAATTGATTTCAGGTGAATGTATAGAACATATTTACTTGTGTTCCTATTCTTGTTTTAAAAGAAATCTTTTTGAAAAATAACCTCCAATCTTAAAATTTTTATATTTTATGTATATATATATTAAAATTTTACTTTTACTGTTATTCTTTTAGAGAATTTTTAAATACATTTTTGTATATTATTCACTGCAGTTATAGCACCACGATTCAAGTGTGCGACTTTTTCTATTCCTCTTCCTCTCTTTGAAGTATCCAATACGCGAGAGTCGAACAACGTGATTTCAAAGGCAGTCGAAGATTCTTTTTTTAAAAAAAAAATTTAAAAACAAAATCATGACAAAATGTAGCATTTGCTCAATCATTCACGAAGAAAATGGATTTATTCTTATTAAAAACAAATCTATCGCGAAATATGCGAATAAAATGGTTTTATGTCCAGACTTCCCTGAGTGAATCTGATTGGTATTTTTCGGGGAAACTTGGTTCATTTACAAAGGATAAAGAATATCTTGAGGAGCTATGAAATCTGAATTCTTCTCGTTTAAAAAGCATTATTCATTCGATTTATAGATTATGCCCCCTATGAGCATTCAATCTATCAATGAATAGTGAGACAGAAGCAACTTAGGGTAACTAATATTGCAGAGAAACTAGAAAATTTTTTTCGTGAAAATGGTACCTTGAAAAAAAATTGTTAGATTTTAAAAACTAGAAGAAAAATTTAAAGATAGTGAGTATATTTTTTTAACTTGAGGGGGGGGGGGTCTTTAAGCTGGTTTGATGGGTCAGAAAATTAACCAGGGCTATTGGTGCATGGTATGGAAACTGATTGGGGTTGTTTGAGTAATTGGAAAATAGTGAATTATATTAATGTTGTACTAATTGGTGACGGACCTCATAATTTTGAGCCTCGGCTAAGTGATGAAGATGACACACGAGCTGGCCCCCCTTCTCCAAACTATTATGCTATACCAACGGGAGGAAACAGAGTTCTGCAGATTTAAGGTATATCAGCTCCTTCTACACGGCGGATCTTCAGTTGCACCAGGACTCAAACCCGCGACACGTCGCCCAAGAGTTCGTGACCCAAACCACTAGGCCACAGCGGAAATTAATTCCGGATAGGAAAGGCATAATTATCTATGTTCTTCTTGAAAAAGACCTTATTGTAATCATAAACTTAATTCAGTCACAAAAAAAAAATCGAATGATAAACTTCTTTTGAAACATTGATGTCTAGGAAGAAAATTCTGAAAGGGAAGAGGGTATGTTCCTAGGGAGCAAATTTAAAAAGACTTGCCAAGAAAATTTTACATTAAAGATAGCCTCGATGTAAGATGTTGGACATTTTCGTCTTCAATGACAAAATCAGGGGTGTTTGTGGGACCCCAAAAAATCCCCTGAAACTTTTACGGACTTACTACCGACATTTTGGAGTTTCGAGAAAGGGGGGGGGGGATGAAAAATTACAATTATGAAGTAAGAAGTTTTTTCCCCCTTTTCACGCATTATCACTGCCTTTGGAGAAAGAAAGGAAAAGTTTTCACGACACACACTGACCTTGCGTTTTCTGCTTTCAAAGCAAACAAAATTACCCAGATCAAAATGAATAATTCATTATTATTCCTACTTCCTTTTGAACGACGATCCCCGGAATTTCCGGGTATCGAAGTTCAAAATCCCCGGGTTTCTCCGGAGCACAAACACCCCTGCAAAATAAATAGATCAGATAATATTTTCTTAGTATTGGATATGAAATTTTTATTTTGAGAAGACCTATAAAGTGAACAAATTATCACAGGGTCAAGTGTATGAAAAACTAATATATATGAGGGAGTACTACAAAATCCGGCGTATAATGCACACTTATACTTTCAAGCTGCAATGTTTAGTTTTTAGGAATATTTGCCATATAATGCGCAACCCCTTTTTTATGAAGAAACCTGAAATGCATGTGTGCAATGCCCCCCCCCCCATGTTTATCTTTTTTATTTTTAAAGCTCTCATTTTCATTCTTGGTGTATAACGCACACCTGTAAATTTCAATTTTATTTTTTGAGTTAAAGGTGAGCTTTATATGCAGGATTTTACGATATGTTGTTAAAAAATGGTTGTGTCAAGACCTCAGTAAAAATGGATTATATAACAAGAGCAATCCAGCTATCAATGAATAGCGAGACAGAAGCAACTTGGGGGATGAAAACTAATATTTTCTCTGAGAAGGATTACCCTTTTCTGGTATCTTGATTTATTAATTTCAAAAGCTGAAAATATTTTTTAACTTGGTCTTCAAGTTTTATGAGTCAGAAAATCTACTCAGGTTACTGGTGCATGATATGGAAGTTGATTGGGATTGTTTGAGTAATAGGACAGAGGCACATGTGACAAAGATGGATGCACTTGTTTGAATAATTATGGCGATGACTGAAGGTGATGTTTGACTATTTCCAACTTCATTAATTCGTTCAACTAGCCCTATTTTTTATTCAAAACATTTTGTGAGGTATGAAAATGTTTAAAGGGGATTTTTGAATAAATCATAAATTATTGGCAAGATGATCACTTCCACACAGGCAGCATTTTGTTGGCTGACCAATGTCTTTCTGCATTTCTTAGGAAGGCTGATAATTCCCATATCTCCAATTACTACAATTTTGTAAGTTATAGGAGAAAATCCCTAGACAGTGATAAAACTAAAGAAGAGGTCACATACTTCAAATTTAATTAATACATAATACAGGATGATTCGTAAAGAAGTGTACACTTTCCAGATGATGTAAACAGTAACATTTAAGGACAGAAACCATCTCAGAGAACCATAAGGTAGATGTACTCCTAAGTTTTTGTTTAGACAGTGGTCGAAGTCACAAAAGCATGACTAGTCAGTTAAAATGGCAGTGTCTGCAGTGGAAAAGACTCTTTATGCTATTGAATGGAATCCACAACTACTGTGTAGCAGCATTTTCGATCATGATTTATAGAAAAGCCTCCAACTGCAAAATCTATCCAACACAATGGTATGAAAAATTTAAAACTATGGGCTGTTTGTGCAAAAGTAAAAGTCTTGGAGGAAGTTGAAGCAGCGTATCACAGCCGCTATCAATGGACTTAATACCTTCACATGTGCTTGGATGGAAATGGAGTAACAGTTAAATGTATGTCATGTGACTAAGGGTTCACACACAGAACATTTGTGTGATTGTCTTTACCAAAACTTAAAATAATCCCATATAATACCGTTACAAGTGACAAATAATATTGATACGAATTTTGTATAAAATAGTGTAAATAATTTATACTTGGATGTGTAATGCATTTGTATAACAAATGTTATACTTATTTTATGTTAAATCTGTAATATTCACAAGCAACGCCATCCCTTACGTTATAATGGCGTTTCAATAGGAACTTGGTGAAATATTGGCGATAAGAGGCAAGTTGGCATCATTTTTGGCAACCATGTTGGTGAGTTTGGGGCCCTCTGGATTCTTCCAGAAATTAGAGGAGAAATCCACTAATTTCACGATCTATGACGTGAGTGCATCTTTTGGCCACGGCTATAAATAGAGTGATACTCGCCACAACAGTCAGTCTGGTTTTGACTAGTGATTAGTAAACTTGCCTTGACAGTGAGAACTAGTGATTAGCTTGACTGTTCAATATTATGAGCGGTGCTTGTGGATAATTTTTTACGTACGTGTATGTTAGACACTGATAATAGTGTCCGAGTGCTGTTGAAGGTGTGAAATCCTTCTGATATTTATTCTACGAATTTGGCTGTTGAATCCTGTATTTCAAGGATTGGTTTTTGACAATAAATACTCATCTCTCTTAAAGAATTGTCTTGTTGTTTATGACTGATTTTGCATAAAACCCACAAACCCCAATCTATGTAACAATTATTTACATTGTTCTTGATTTATAGTGCATTGAAACTGTATGCTTCTTTATGAATCACCCTGTATAAATCAGCAAGATTAAATATATTTTTATTTACATCATTTTAGGGGAGGGAAATTAAAAAGAAAAGCACTGTTAACTATGGCTTGACACTCCAAAGCATCAATTTTAAGCCCATTTAATAAATCAAGGAGGCACACTATGAATGACTAGTTGTTTATTTAGAAGTTGGTAAGTGAAGACTTTCTTCGGTACTTATGCATTCCAGTCACACCAGCCAAACTTGTGCCACACAAATTACGTCATATCAAAACAATGAAGATTCATAGATGTTTTATTTGAAAAAACCCAATCAGTCAGGTAAGTGGTGCAATTTGCATAGCTAAACCTTGGTTGTGGTGATGATAATACATAATTACCCTTTCTTCTCAATATGTTTAATATAATGATAGGTAGTTGGGTTTTGTAGAAAAATTTAGGCTACTACCAATCAATTAAACAGTCAATTTAGTTCTGGTTATCTTTTGAACTCTTTGAGCATAAGGGCAAATTTTTTTTAACATCAAGTATAGTTGGGAAAACCAAGCTTAAAAATAAACATGAAACTACATGATAAAATTCCAGAATTTTATTTTATTCCATCATAGGTCCACCTTCTTCATCGGTTGCATCGCCTTCTAATACCAAATCATCCAGCATATCTTGTAATGTAATTCTAGGAACATCGTCGTCTACATCATTCTCATCGACAGCAATTTTATCATGATCTAGAAGAAAAGTATAATTATAGTTGATGTTTTAAATAAGTAATAGCAATTACAAAAAATCCATTTAAGTCTGAAGATAAAATGAGCTATGAGACCTATAATTTAATAAATGCCTTTTAAATAACTATTTTTTCATATAAGCATAGTTTAGAAAATTTAATTAAGTCACTGCTAATTTATTCAAGGAATATTTCCATAATTTTTTGCAGTAATATATTTAAGATTTAATTTACACTCCTTAAAGCAATAGCAAAAAAATAGCAGCTAACAAAAAAATTTTCTGTCTATAGTAATAGGACATTAACCGAGATAACAGTAAATTTGTAACAATTATTTATGTGGATGATGAAGAAGGCTTAGTAGTAGACAAAAACCAAAATTGTAAATCTTTAATTATTATTTAAAAAAAAAAAAAAAGAAGAAATGAAAAGAAACATTAAAAAATATATATATTTTGCAGTCACATTTAATATTTCAAACAAATAAAATAAATTTTTCTATTAAATATAATATTAGTAGAAGAGAGAATAATAAAAGATTCATCATTTTACAAAGAAATTTTCTTTTTATAGTATTTTTCACATTAACGATATTAATACTTCAGCTTGTAGCAATTAGTATTTTTTCTTAATCTTTTATCATTTTCATATCTGCCAGCTTTTAAAAAGGACAAAATAAATCATGACTGATATTTCAAGCAAATTCTTAAAATAATGATTAAACATCTTAAAATTTATAAGACAATGCATGAACACAAATATTTTTTAGAATAATGTGATGAAAATATTACAAAGATATTTTGTTCAGAAAATTACTCAGAGAAACCTCTACTTTTGCATTGACTTAAACAATAAAAATATATATAAACATAAATTTAAAGCCATGTATAGTTACAAACACGAAAGTAATAACTCAACTTTTATAGAATAAGCAATATTCCTAAAAAAAAAAGTTATCATGCATACAATAGTTAACAACCAAATTAGTATAAGTTGATACCGAAAAGTCCAAACAATAACCATCAAATACATAATGTTTGATATTTTTTAGGTTTTTTTTATCATGCAAACTTTGAAAGCTTAATAGATCGAAAATATTAACAAGCATCTAGTCAACTTTAAATATTAATTTGATAAAAATAGCATTCAGAACAAAAGCAAATATTCATATTTACAGAGAAAGTTTTGTTATAAAGCAAAATTTCTTACCTTTATAGATGTTAACATTTTGACGATATTCAGCATCTTCTTCCAAATCTTCAAGGAAATCCTCTAAGCCCCTAAATTTGCAAAAATAAAAAATAAAAGTATATTTTTCACAAATGTTTTATACATAATTCTACACTTCTTGAAACTCCAATTAGATTAATTATGAGCTTAGGATAATTTTTCAGAATATACATGATGCAAAGAAACTACAATAACTGTTAAAATCATACCTTTGAATACTTTGGTCAATGAAATAAGATGTAACATGTTCTTTTGGAAACTCTCAACACAAATTTATTATTTTCCAGCAAATTCATATTGATGACACAATAAATCATTAATCTAGTTAGTACATTATTATAATATACCCGGAAACTTTTGAAAATGAGTGTAAAATCTCATTGCAGACTGACAGAGTACCTAACCCTTTTGGGCTAAAACCTACAATTTTTGAAGTTAGTGACTGTGACGTTGCCCATTGATAGTTAAATACATTTAGATACAAATATGAAGACTAAAATTTAAGAATTATTTTGAATTGAATGAGTGTAAAATAATGCGTGATAGACATTTCAAGCAAATTCTTAAAACAAGGTATAAGCAATTTAAATTTTATAAAACAATACACAATGTACAAAATATTTTAAAAATAATGCACAAAAAAAAAAGCACAATAAAGATATTTTGATAAGAAAATTGTTCATAGGAAACTCTACTTTTGAATTTGTTAATAAAAATGTTCACAGAGGCAAAATTTAAAGCCATGTAAGAACATACAAATCAGGCCACACTGACCGCAACATCTGCTCATGCACCTCAGGGCCGAAGGTCACATATACTGATATAGGCACAGTAGGCCTTGGCCCTTAAGGACTGTTGTGCCATTGAGGGTTAAGTTAAAAACATAAAAAAAAGTAATGACTATATATAAAGATGAATTTATAAAAAATACTGTGAAATAGCACAACTTTTAGATTATATTCCTAATTTTTTTCCCTACACATACTGAAGTTAACAACCCAGCTAGAAGAACTTGGTGTCAAAACTATGGCCATGTAATAACCATCAAGTACATGAATGCTGAAAAAAGTTTTAAAGCTTTTTTATTGTGCAAACTTAAAAACTTAGTAGACAGAATATATCTTTGAATATCTCATCATTTTTAAAAATTAATGAATAAATTTATGAATTTTTTAAGAACTTTATGGCAACAAGTTCTATGGTTTGGGTTGTTATGAATATAAAGTAAGAATTGAAAGAGGAGAAAATAATCTGCAGATGACAAATACTTTGTGAAAATGAATAACACTGAATTATTCAGGAGTAAAAGCAAAAAAATTATGCACAAAGTGTAAAAGTTAGTAAGCATTTAATGCCTCATTTTTTATACCAGTCCCTTTTTGAAAATGACTTATTTTGAATATGAGAATTAAAATCATTTTATAATATTTCAACACATATTCACAACAGAACAAAGAAAACAAATTTTGCATCTGCATTGCAAAACATACTTAGGATACATTCAGAGAAAAAATATCAGATAACTATTAAGATAAATGAAAGCAATGAATAAAATAGCACAAAAACACAATTCTTACGCATCAGTGCCAGTCAAATCAGTCTCAGCATCAATATTTAAATGTTTCAACTTCCATGCTCTTCGTCTTCGTCGGTATGCCTTTTCTCCATATGCTTTCTTAACTAGAATCTTATAAGGGAAATTTTTTTTTTAAAAAATAAAACAAGTTATATTTCTTTAAACAGGAGGTAAAATTATTAAGTAATTTTTTTATAGCATTTGCATCAAACATTGCAGATGAGAATTTTCTAGCCTTATATTTATCTTCAAGTGCAGATTTTTTGATTTCTATTTTTTAAAATAAGTACAGCATACAAGTCCAAAAATTTAAATGTAACTTAATTTTAATTTTCAAAATGTAAGAGAGAAAGAAAACATCTTTGATCTGATTCTCCTCAAATTCTATACTATCAATGAGGAAAGCCTGTTTGGTTAGGGGGCTACTGGCAAAATTAAATTCCCAATACAATTTTACATTGTTAGAACGCAGGTGCCTCCCTCTGGAGAGGAAACTGGGCATTAATTTAAATTGTGGCAATTGATATCCACCTATATGGTGCCACACTAAAAAGTGATACCAGCTCCTCAGGGAATGTACTAGGTCTGCAATGGTAATTATCAATCTGCAACTCCATTTGAAAGAAAAAATATAAAAGCCTTGAAATCTTTCGACTGTTAACCCATTAAGTGCAGCCAGCATATATATCCATCCCACTCAACCAGAGCATTATGTGCCCCAGAGGTCTGTATATATCTGTACTTGGAAATATGAACTATTCCAAAGGCTTTGGAATGTAATGAAATGACCTAGACAGTGTGTTTGCAAAATAATTTACTTATTTCAGAGAAAAATTCGCTTATTTGCACTTTTCCACCCCTCCCCAATGTATCACATATGTCAAAAACGGCAGTGGGGAGTGGATCATATAACTTTTGATCGGTAATTAAGGGGTTAATCTTCAGTTAACTTTTAAGAGAGCCTTATATGTTAGCCTGGCTAAAGACTAAACTAAGAAACAGGTAAACCGGAATAAACAATTTATGTCTTAAATTTCTCCTCTTTAATTTATAGAGTTAAACTTACCACATCTGGAAGGTTTTCTTTTTTCAGTTTGTTGTATTCCATATCATTTATATTAATTGTAGACAAATCCAACCTGCATAATATGAAATATATTAATTTTAAACAAATAATACATAATTTTGCAAGAAAAAGTTGTACTTTTTTTACATCTGATATCAGAGTAAAAAGAAAATTCTTACCCTAAAACTGAATCACCTGGTTTCAAGAGATGTCCTAAATGAGTACGGCTATGAACCAAATTTTCTGTCATTCCAAGTTCACTTGATCGTACAACCCAAGCATCAGCAAGAACATGCTATGAAAAATTATTCATCAGTTTTAAGATTTTTTACATAGTTTTTATAAATATTTATTCAGAAAAAAAAAAATTAAAATGCACAATGATTTTGACATTCAATAACATTAATGTTTTTGATAATATATTGGACAATAATTCAAATCATATACTTACACAGAAATGAATTTTCACATTTTATACATGAAATTAAGCTATTTTTGATAATCTGGTTGAAAGTTTGAGAGGGTAAACAAAATAAACTCAAAAAATTTCAATAATTCTTGTCTGGGATCAAACTGATGACCTGCCAGTTTGCAGGTAGATGCTTTAGTGTTGTTCAGCTCTACTTTTTTTCTGTTGATGGCAATAAATAATGTTTTGCCCAACTTCACATAAAGTGAAAATTCAAATTCTATAAATATGTCTTCTTTTAACAACTGGATTCTGAGAAATGCAGAATCAAAAACAAAAGTGTATTGAAGTAAAAAGTACAAAAAGCATTAAGACAAGTGTGAAAAAACTATAATCTTTCCACAGCAATTTTTGACAACATTTATTATTAAAGATTTTTTTTTCATACATACTAAAGTTATTGACAGCATTAGAAGTGATAACCATTACATGACAAAATGTATAAAGTGTGTGACATGAGCAACCAATAATTTTTAGTTTTTTTCCCTCTTTAACCCCTTCCTTCTCGCTCCCATCAAAATCACGGGGTGAAATTTCCCCTTCTATTTCTTGCACCTGTGATATTTTCGAGCTGGAGTGTTCGTGCTAAAAAGATTTAAAACTATATATTTCTTATGCCCAGAATCATGTTTATTTCTAACTAGATGGCAGTACCAGATTATTAGTAACGTGTTTAGAGATAGTTATTTTAAACTATATGTTAGCACAATCAAACAAATATATTAGTGACATGTTTTTGTAAACTTAACTCAATTACTTAGTTCTGCTCTTCATGAATACATGTGAGTTACATTCTGCGATAAAAAAATATATTTAATACTGTATTTATTATGGAATTAGTTAAGAAGCACAAATAGGATTCTACTTGAAGTATAAATGAATCCAAGAATGATTCTGAAATAACTGATTTTTTTTTAAAGTTTGGTAAGTGAATCAGAGAGCAGTGATGACGGATTTGTGCTGTTACCTGTGATGTTGACCTTTGCATCTCATGTGCTTTGAAATTTATCTCAAAAGAAAAAATTACTAATGTGTATTTACCTTGCGCATAAGTGTAATAAAACTCTTCTTTAATGCTTAAAACACATATTTTTAATTTCTTTTCTTTGCTGGTAAACCAACATTCAATTATAATAACCCTAAATGCTGGGTTTTCTTAAAAAAATAATTTTAGTTAATTATTAAAAAAATAATTGTATTTCAAACTAAAAATTTACCCAAAATTTACAAAATAAATACATATGTTGCACATACACTTTAGGCACTTTTATGACCGTTTTCTTCAAAATTATGCGACCATTAAGGGGTTTAATAGATAACTCCATCTTTGCATTATTGTACCATTACCTATAAATGTTCAAGTTTAAACAATGTGGTATCCCACATTAATTAAATATTCATTCACAATGGTATGGCTAATATTTTTTCCAAGTGGAATTCTTAATCAAATTTGGAATTGCACAAATGCTTCTTTGAATTAAAGAGATATTTTCCAAGATTGCAAATGACCACAAAGGGACATAATTTGTAGTTTGTATCAATACTTTTATCAGATATTTCTTAAAACGCTATCACTTCATTCATTCAATCATATGCCCCTTTGGATTGAAAGCTAGCTCACTAATCACAGTAGATGTTTATTGTATTTGTGACAGATCTGTACGGTCTTCACTAATCCTCTAAATATTTCCTTCAAATTTTATTTATATCAACCAATCTCCACCGGGAGCCAAAGCGTGACTTATGCAAATGAGATATTTTATATAAGTTTGGGTTTCGCGAGTTAACGAGAGAGAATGAAATTAAATGAGAAAGAGTTGTAAAGTGAAGAAGTAAATGTTTAAAGTAAAGTGAATCGAAGCATCGGAAAATCAACTCGCATTCGTTGACAAATTTAGTGTGTAGTAAAGCTACAAGCAAAGCTGAAGATTGAATTCGTAAATCCAAGAGTGAATATTAACGTTTATCTGATCCATACAGAATCCAAGAATTCAACAAGACGGACCTGCCGAAATTTAAGAATCAGGTTAGTGACTTAGAAATTGTAAATACGTGTAAGTGTGTTAGCTGTAATTGTATGCGCTGATCTTTCGTGGATTCAGTTCAGATTTCGTAGTTCCGCAATTAGTGACCCCTTCTCATTCTCCACTGTGTTTTATTGTTCTTAAATTTGAATAGTGTATATATAACCTTCCTTGATTAAGAAGTATCAATAAATATAGTGATTTCTAAAGATGTCTTTTGAATTCATTAACCCGGCTACACATCCAGAAACGAGTAACATTAGACAGGGAGATGATAATCTTAGGGGAGGTTATGTGTCACGACATATTTTCTTGTATATAATCTGAAAAGCCATTTTTTTGTACAAAAATAAAATAATGTTGCATAATCCGCAGCAATTTTTACGATGAATAATTCAAAATTGTAAACTTTCGATAATGTAGTGTCAGATAAAAAAAACTACACAATATGATTAAAATTATAAGTAATAAATTGTATGAAAAAAAAATTCTTTTCTCCATCGGACATCCATTGTTACCATAATTTCTAAACTTTCAATTTTAATATCTATTAATTCGAACGTCTAAAGACTGTAATTTCTTTGTCAGTTCTGCAGGTATTAGTTGTTGGTGTGGACTTCAGGGCATTTTTAACATTCACACTGGGATGTGCTTCATCAACTCCATAATTAAAAAGCTTTGGGTTACATTTTTCAAAATAGCCTTGTTTTTATTCCTCCCCAATTTGATTCGTCAACGTTAAACAATCTTGCAGTTTCCCATTTTCTACTTCAGTAGCCTTTTCTATAACGTTTTGTTCAAAATCAGCTGTGTAATTTACACGCCTCTGCTTCAACATGACGATATATGAAGTTTAATATTTTCTGGATGAAATAGCTCAGGTCAAGACAAAATGCAAAGTGACATGAGTGACTACCAACTGTAATATCTTTCCAAGGAACTGAATTCGTTCTTGAACGTAATTGGACCAAATTGATTGTAGCTGAAATATGTCAGTCGAGTTGAAAAAGATTTCAGCGCTATCCGTTATTTATTTTATAAAACATAAATGGTAGTTCTTTCAAAACTTTATTGTACCTGTTTCTGATGGAGAATGTTTTTTATCATATTATTTGCAGTGGTGTATAATAAGCACAAGGAAATTTGAAACTTTAACACATAATCTGCTGATTATCTACAGGAAAATATGGTAAGTCCTTTCCACATCTAACTTAGGAAATATTTTCTGAAAAAAAAAGACATATCTCTAATATAAACACAGAGGTACTATTTTTAATATAACAATTCAATTATTAGACTTGTTGATGATATTGATGTCATAGGTAGAACAAAACAAGCGGTTATCAATTCTTTTGCTTTTCTTGAGGTGCCTGCAAGAACAATGGGTCTCACTACTAACCAAGAAAAAACTAAATTTTTGGCTGTAATGCAGATAAACTATGACTTATCCCCTTTAAAAATTAATAATTTTACTTTTGAGTAAGTACCTTGGAACTGTCATTAGTAATACAAATGATATAAAGATTGAAGTAGTAATAGTTTACTTATGGCACACAAATATTTCTTTCTGGGCTGAGAAACCAATTAAGTTCAAATTTATTAATGCCAAAACAAAACTATAATTAGACCAACTGCTTTGTATAGCAGCAAGTGCAGGCCGTTAAATAAATATGAAAAAGGTAAGCAGCCAATTTTTGAGAGAAACATAACCCGAAAGATCTTAGGTACAGTTAAGCCAAATGTCTAATGAATACAGTATAATCCTGAAATTTACAGCAGATTTAAAGGACTGGATATTGTCAAAGTTATAAAGGCTAGATGCATTAGATGGCTAGGACACCTTTTTAGATATGATTCAAACCCATTTAAATTAGTGAATTTTTCGAAAATTGAAGGCACACAAAAAAAGAGGAAAGCTCCCACCAGGTAGGTTGATTCTATTGATCCAAATAGAGAAAAACGGAGAAGGTTCACAGAGACAACCTTGGCATGTGACAGGCTGTAGTGCTGCTGAAGAAAAAGACTGATATGATCAGTTGCACACAAAGGTAGGTAATATTCCATAAAGAAAGATGTAACAGTACTTTGGCACTTATTGTACTTGCCTGAACATCATTCTAGAAAAAAAAAAGATCCAGTCTTGAGGAATTGATAATTTATTTCTCATTTGCTGTGTGCTATGGAATTTTCACACCTATGAGCAATATTATACTCATCTCCTTAAGAAATATGTCACAAAATGTGTATTTGGGATGTGGCAAAACAATTGTATTCCTTTTTATAAAATTCTTAATATATTTTTTCTTCTTGTTATTGTTTCATGTTCCAAATACCTAGACCAGGTCCCTGATACCATGTCATTGTAATAGTTCCACAAGTCCATTCCCCCCCCCCCTACTCCATAGCTGCCTTAAAGAGGTGCCAATACAGACAATGACATGAGCAGGATAGGCACATAAGGGCAAGATGAGCAAATCTTTTCTCCAGTCAACAAATTTCAAGCTCCTGATGAGACCAATACCCAGTCTGGCTAATGCAGTTTGTGAGGATATTGTACCCACTGACTGTAGGGACAGATCAGGATGATTTACATAATACCAATAATGCGTGGGAGGGCCTCTTCAAATAGAATTTGCTTTAGCCCCAACAGGTAAGAGGCAGCTTCTATTTCAACAGAGGTACCACAAGGGAAGATGTTTGACTATGATTCTATGTCTATGCTTTGTCTTTGTTAAGCATGATAAAGATAATAATCAATGAAAACAAATCATTGGGACTCATGAAACGCTAGTAATGCTTCTTGGTGTAAAGCACAAAATGAGTTTTAGAAAGCTGAAATAGAAGTAAAAAATAAAAGTGCTTTGTTTAACGAAACCATGCCTACTTATCAGCTTGAAACCAATAGTTAGTGAAATATGGCATGTTGGAAGGACAAACTTTCTAAATTTTAAAAACTTAATAGCAAAGAGTTCTACAGTTTTCATCTACATATTTTCTGGTCACTGTGAACATAAAATGGTAAGAGCTGCTGGAGGGACATAATTGATGAAAACTTACCAAAAATGCCTAAAAATGTTTGATCTAAATGTAAAAGTGAAATGAAAGGTGGAAAAGCATAAATTTTACATGCAAAGTGTAAAAGTTGGGAGTATGGTGAGCAATTTTGCAGAAAATTGGGTTGCTATACAATAAAACTGTTAGAAAAAAGCAATTGTCTAAGACAATTTCATATAAACAGTACATAAGAGCCACAAAGAAAGTTAAAATATTTATTTTTGTCAAAATCAAGAAGCTTACAAATAGCTAATAATATTTTGAAGAATAGGGGGAAAATAAAGTAACAATAAATAATACATAAAGTTATTTTATTCCAAAAATAATGGAAATAATATTAATTAGTATGTATTATACCATCAACCAAGTTCATTAAACCAAAAAATGATGCAATACATAACCAATAGTAGAAAACTGTTCCTACTCATGTTCAAACACAATAAACTTGATCATGCATAGTCGAAAATAATAACATTGTTTAGAATTAGTAGTTTTATTTTTCTTGCTTTGTTGAGAAAAATGATTAAAATTTGTGATCCAGTTTTCTATGGAAGAGAATGCAGTGAAGTATTTTTAAAATTATGGTCTAATACTTAAGTATCTGGAAGACTAACCAAACAAAATAGCGAACAAGAAACATTGCTCAACAGCGTTTAAATTTTTACTTAAATGAATTAATGTGGTGTTGTCTATATAATGAAGATTTATTTGTGCCACAATTTTGAATACTGTGTTAACAATGTAATCATTAGATCTTTCACTTATTCATTTCCGAATTTATTTCTCCTAAATCTTCATCTATTTTTAATGGGCTTGTAGGAGCACACAAGTGAATTTGCTTTTGAACATGCACAAAAATGACAGCATTCGGTAATGTCTCATGATTCAGCAAAATAGATCAACAGTATGTATACATAGGTATGTATGCATATGTACATCAACAATTATTATTCATATATAAATTAAATCACATTTCAGAAACATTCTTGCTATGAATGGAAAATTTCTAGATGCTATTTTTGAAAAGCTTATCCTCCATACTTTTAACTCTAATTAAAATTCAATTAAAACTATTACCTTATAAGATAACTTTCCCTGACCAGCAAAGCTAATTCTCTCAAAATCTGCAATCATATTTGTATCCATCACAGTATACTCAGTACATTGCTTTAAGGAGCCAATTGCACAAAAAGGTGTCCGCCAGAATTGCTGAGTGGATACTTCAGCAACTAAAATAAAAATGAGTTGGTGATTTAAATACTAAAATTTTATTATAGATTATATAAACTATATCAGAATAACATAAAGCACATAGATTTGAATAATATCATATGCAAACGTTTCTCTAAAAATTAATTATATGCAGTCGGACCCTGACTTAACAAATTCATTAGTAATAAACCATTGGTTTGTTTACTTGGGGTTATTCGTTAAATCAGGGTCCAAACAAAATATAAATTTATTGCACTTATGTTTTGGAAATTTTATAAAAGCAAATAGACAAAAAATTTCCATCAGAAATAACGAATTTGTTTTTCAACAGCTAAAAATACTATTAGTGAATTGTTACCCACCAGTTAATTTTAAATTTTAAAATACATACAAATACATGTTTAAAATTTTTTTTAAATTCCTGACTCGAAAGAGTTTAACAAGACTCAAGAGTTCTTTTTCAATTTTATGCAGAAAAGAGAATACTGCAATGTTTAGTTTACACCCTGCTGCACAAGGTATGTTTTCACAGGTTCCAAACAATGTTAAGCATTAAAAAAAAATTACAGTTTTTTTTTATAGGAGTGTCATAATCAAACTTTGCATAAGAATTGCTATTCCTTGGCTTTGACAAATCAACAATTTCTTCAACTTCAATTGTACGGATAGGCAGCCCTTCATCTAATGTAACATAATCATTAAAATCTTAAAATATCCCCTGTATTGTGGAGTGAGATGAAATAAGAAAGGAACTTCCAATCCTATTCAAAACTCACACGACAGGTTATACTTATGACTCATCTACACATGCAATTATAATGCAAACTCTAATAATCTCTCTCTTTTCCATCAAAATTTAGCTACTAACAAGAAAAGTCTTTTTCATTTCTGAACAAAAAAATAAGTCATTTGAAAGAAAATTTTTTGAATACAAATAAAAAATATTTTCAGCTGCAAAAATAATTCATTAATTCAGGGTCCAAACTGTATATGTATAATTATCAACCCTGAAAATTTTGCTTCTTTTTGAAGAGCAATCAATATGTATATTCAGATCCTGTTACCAAGTAGTAGTCATAGTAAACTGCAGGTATAGTGAGCCATGAATTACAACATTAATATAAATTGATTTATTTATTATAAGTTCCAACACAAGCAATATGAACTTTTTATGTGGTTTCAGTTAATCTTAAAAGAAAAAATTAATTGACTCACAAAATTTTGAAAAAGTTTGTTATGGGGAAAATTTGTTAGACAGAGATTCCTCTTTCAATCTACTTAATAAAACACAAAAAATAGATTTTAAATTCATTAACACTATAAGTTATTAAAAAAGTAATTACTTACACATTTCAATAAATTAACATCTATTTATTTTATATATCTTATCCTTTAAAAGAAAATCTGCAAGAAAGAAAATGGGGGAAAAAATTGTCCAGAAATATACAGTATTTTCAACTTTAAAAAATAATTTTATTAAAAAAATAAATTTTAAGGACATTTTCTAATTTTAAGCCTACAAGCAATTTTAAATGTATATTAATTTTAACCAGTCAGTTTGCATCCTTATAAATTTAACTAATGATAAAATCAATTCATTTTGTTTAAAAATTACAGCAATTTTATTGCATTTGAGGAGTTAATGTGCCTGATGAAACCAGTTCAAGGTCATTGATCCCCATAAAATGCATAAAAGAGTGAAGAATTAGAAATGTCCAGAAATGTTTTAATAACAGGGAGACAAAAAATCAAATCCCAAGAGAAAAAATCCATTAAATGGAAAAAGAACTTTGCTATTTGGAGGTTATTTAATGAAGAAAATAGTAGAAGGTTCCAGAAAAAAAGTTTGCAAAATAGAGGTCCGATTATATTTAGAAACCACATTTCGTGATTTATTAATTGTACATACAAATGCACGTTACAAAAAAAAAAAAATCTTGGATCTTCACTTACTAAGCATTTTGAAATTTTCGTTTAGATATGAATGAGATTAATTGTCCATAAAGAGGGAATTAGCACCAGTCATTGTAATGTAGAATCTCATAATTTGGAGTCTTAAAACTTCACCTTTACATAGTTATTGTTAGGTGTTGATCCTCTACCTTATTATTATCTTTAATTTTGAAGTATTGTAGAAACTTAAAATTGCTAATGGCAACAGTGGAGTTTTTGTTGATCTAATTAGAGAAAGAGAATAAAAATTGCTTCAAATTGTTCTTTTTGAGTTTTTTAGAATATACTACCACTAAATAACTAGAGAATTTTTACTTATTCAGAGTTTTTATGCCATTCATTCTTTTGAGTAATATTTTTGAGAAAAAACAAGAGATTAAACTGACTTATTTCAATTTCTCTGGATTCGATATTCCAAATGGAACAGTTATGAAATCTTCTAAAATGTACATTTCAATGTGGTATTTCATTGAAATTTTAGCCCACACAAAAAGAATGCTGCTATCTCTGAATGATGTATTTGATTTGAATTTATGTGCCTTCTTTTTCAAGACCCTTGCACATTTATTTCTTGATTTCAGAACAAATCTTGACTCATACATTAATAGGATGTTTCAACATTCTGCGACAATTCAAATGACATATGCTCAAAACTATTTTTATCTAGCCTTTTTGGATTAGACAATTAGTGGAACACAAACATGAATAGCATCTTTTGTAAGGCCTTTGGCTCACAACAAAGGTAGTTATTGCTTTACCGGCTGACATTGCAACCATAGATGTAACAATTCTAAAGGTCTTCTTTGATTACATTTGCTTACTGTAGCAATACCAATCATTGGAGAAGAGGATACCTTTGGAACAATTAGAAACAGGAATGTAAACAACAGTTAAAACTTTTCCAAAATGATCACATGATCAATGCCAAAGAAGAGTAACATATTTATTCAGCATCTTAGTTCAATACATTAGCACTCTGGTATATGCTATCTGCTATTTGTCTTCTTTCACCCATTGATAAATGTATATCATCAAAATTAATCTTACAAATCTTATTAGAACTTTAAAATACACTAAAATCCTTCAAAGTATTGGCATCTTCAATGATCACTTAATTTACATATGTCTGGACAGTAATTGTGATTAGTTACATCGTTCAAGAAATTCAAATTGATTAATCTTTCTTTTTAAAATGAAAAAGATCTGACATTTTCTAAAATATTGACCATGCTCAGGAACTTACTAGTGAATAATTCATCTATTATATGTGTGGCAGTGATATCTATATAAGCCACTAACTGCCTCTAGACTAAAGTGATCATTTTGGTTCAGAGGTAAGTTATGTGCTTACGGAACGGAAGGTACTGAGAACGAATCTCCTTTATTGATGACCCTGGGAACTTGAATAAACACAGTCATGGTAGCATCTATCCACCGCAAATGCAGCCAAGCCGTCTCACACAAATGACACAACCTTCAAGTTGTCACAACCTAATGACACAACAACACATATGCTCACCATAACAAAGATATCGCTTGCTCAATTAATGACTCACTGGTAGGGGAGTGTGTGGCGGTGGCATCTATATAAGCCACTAACTGCCTCTGGACTGAAGTGATCATTTTGGTTTAGTGGTAAGTTATGTGCTTACGGGACAGAAAGTACCGAGAACGAATCTCCTTCATATGTAATTTCTATTCTATGGCTAATCTCAGGAAAAGTATCATAATTTTATCTTATCAATAAAGACATTTTTCATAAGATTTTAATATGATCTATTAATGAAAATTCTGTGTAAAATTCTTAGGCAAAATTTATTGGCTTGACCTTAAAAGTACTCTACTTACTCTGAAGAGTGCGAGGATCAATAAGAGAAAGGGAATTTGTAACTCTATAGCAGATACAAACTTGTCCAATATTTCCCAGTGAACGAGACAACGATAAGGGTAAACAAACAACATCATCCTAACCAAAAAAAAAAGAAGTAAGATTAAAGTACTATTAAACGTGATGAAAATACACAATAAAAACAAAGTAACAATTTTATAGTAAACACCAAAAATTTTACACATATCCAATAGTTTGACTAAAAGAAATGAGGGGGAGAAAACCTTACCCTGCAAATAGGAACTATTTCAACAGAAAATGTGTGTTTGTAATCAAAAGTATTACTATGAGTATCATGAGAAATCAACTGTTGCGCAGTTGTATACCTGAAAAATGAAATGAGCATATGTTATACACACACTATGAAAATATAACACTTTTCATAAAGTGTAACCAAAATAGATATCAAAGAAAACAAGTACTTAATTTTAATGTTCGGCTTCTGATAGTTAATCAAAAGGAATTTGATACAATAAACTAGAATTTTTTTAAAAAAAGAAAAGTGATATCTTTAATTACACAAATTTGTTAATTTTTTAAAAACTTGTTTCAGCTAGATGATTATTTTTTAGTCAAATCCTATCCTCAGAAGCACACACAAGGGGGTTTCCACGGATTGCCCTTGATCCCCCTCCCCCGACTGATTATAATAAGATGTATATAGAACATAAAATCTAATTAAGCATTTTATACTTAATTTGCATTAGTTTTACTATGTTTTGTTCCCGAAATCGACAAAATAAGAAAAAAATACGTTTGGCGCCATATTGAGATACAATACAACAATGGTGGACTTTCGATCTTCAACCCCCCCCTAGTCTGAAAAATTCCTGTGAGCACCATTGCCTATCCTCATACATTTTACTTGTCCTTTTACTTCATACATACTTAACCCTTTTGGGATGAAGGTCGCAAATGCGTGCGTACCGCCACTGCCGGAGAGTTTTGTGTATAGTTAAGACTAAATTGATGTAATCGGCATACAGATGTCTGAAGTATCATTATTATAAAATTTGCAATTAAGAAAACAATCATAATATATTATTTGTCATTATCACTATTCTCAGATTCTAATTTAGAATCAATTTTGCATCATTCTGATATTCCAAGTTCAGTTAAACATTTTTGATGCTTCGACATTGTAAAAGTAAAAAAAAAAAAAAAAATTTTGTCTACCAGATCTAATTATCCATTAAAAACTACACTGCAAATCCAAACCAAATGCTCTAGCAAAAATAAATCTCTCATCTTCACTATAAACAAGAATCACATGTTCTTTTGAAAAGCAGTCATAAAGCATTCAATTTGGAAACATTCCCTTTCCCTTATGTTTATAAAACAAAAACCACGTGAGTGTGAGTAATAAGGTCAAGATCTACATCTCAAACCTTGTGGACATATAATGCCTTATATTGCCAAAAAATTGAGCTTAAAAAACGTTCCAAGTGTGTGATTTGCATATGGGACGCTAGGCTACTGTAGGTGTTTCGTACTGGCTCGAATACAGGACGCTCGTCTCGAAGGGGTTAAAATGTTCAACTTGAGAGATAACAAAGGTCTTTATCTGGATGGTTAGTACACTATAAGGATGTAGTAACCAATATTAAATATTTAGTTTTAAATCTAATACTGGCATTCATCAGAGAGTCATGCCTCCATTTAAGAAATCCATCTTTTGATTTTTCCGCCTGTAGTCTGTTACCTCTTCTCCTGACCACTTAGGGGAAAAAATGATGCAATTTCTTTCAATTCTTAGATATTTATATTGGAAAATGAAGAATATAGGTTCTCTGTAAAATAAAGAGTTTGGCAGAACAGGGTAAAATCCAGGAAATCAAAAAATGAGTTTCACAATAATCAAATTTCATTATTTAATTATAAACTCTTTGAGAGGGAGTGAGTTTAATTAATGTCACACAATAAAGCCCCATGAAGGTTATTGGTGATGGACTCTGCAATTTCAAAAATAGGTCAAGTGACAAGGACAACACTTGAGCTGGCACTATCCTCTCCAATTTACCATACCACACTAATGGGAGGAGCATTGAGCCTCAACAGATTTAATGAGCATTGCATCCTCTTCTACACAATGAGTCTTCAGTGGCACCAGGACTCAAACTCATGACACTCCAGACATGAGTTCATTACCATAATTGCTAGCTACCCCTACCACCAACAATATTTTGTAATGGCATTGTACCTATTATTAAGTAAATCATAATGTTTGATTCATTACAAAGAACAAAAGATTAAAATATAATTTAAAAAACATTATATTTTAAAAATGTGTGTGATGGTAAATCTTATTTGACGGAGATACAAATACAGTCAAACCCCAATTTAATGAATAATAAACCCCGAATGAACAAATTATTTTAGTAATTGAAAATTTTTTTATTAGTTTGTATTAGAAAAAATTGGATTTTTTAAAAATGATATCCATTTTGTTCCAAACAGAAAAGGATTTTTTTTGTAAATAGCAAATTTTCACGGGAAAGGGTGCAGCCCATTATTAGACTTAGGTCCTGAGTACAACTTATCCTTTGAGTTTTGAATAGGACAGGGAACTCATTTTACATCTCATTTCCCTCCATAACGCAAGAGATACTTTAAGATTTTGTTACATTTGATGACGGGCTGCCTATCTTTGAAACTGAAGTTTAGGAAATTGTTGATTTGCTGGAACCAAATAATAGCGATTCTGATGCTGAAGTTGATAATGAAACTCTTATCAAAACTGTTACAATTTCTAATGCTTAACATTGTATGGAAACTGTGAAAACATACCTCATACAGAAGAATGTAAACACAGTATTTTCTTCACTGTTTTCTTCACAATAAAAGAACTCTTTCGAGTGAGGAATCAAAGAGATTGTCAAACATCTATTAGTCAATATTTTAGATTTTCCAATTGAATGGTGCATGATAATTCACTAATAGTATTTTAGCTGTTGAATAAAAAGCACGTAGTTTCTAATTATGGATACTTTCTGTGTATTTGCTTACTATACAATTTCCAAAAGGTAAGTGCAAAGAATTTGTATTTTGTTTGTACCTCAATATAAGGAATAACCCGACTTAACCGAAAAAAAAATCTTTAGTCCTGATGAATTCAGTAAATTGGGGTCCCCGACTGTATTTATAATAATGGATACTGATACATAGTTCAAAGAACGCATTTTATACTTCATAGCAAACACAAATTAGTATTTATTCATTGGTTATCTTATTGCCATAAAATAATGAAGAAAAAAATTATCAATTCTACATACTTGCAAGGAACAACTGACATGAAAAAATCCACCATCTTTCTAGCATCATCTTTTTTAGTAAAGAAAAAATCTACCCCAGCTGTAAGGGAGGAAAAGAGACAGATTAATTCCTGAAGTATAGCATGTTAAAAGAAACAAAATAGCATTAAACAAAATGAATATAGAAAAAAAAATAGAATTACCATGAATTGCCTTAATATTGATGCAATTCGAATGCATGCTGTGTTTTAATATCAATTGTTCCAGGTAAAAAAATGTTTTCTTGTGAGCTACCTATACACAAAGAGCATAAATTATGATTAAGAATTGAAGTAAAATATATATAAAAATGAAACAAAGAAAAATAAGCTATTTAATTTACACAGGATCGAATATTCAAAAACTACATTTTACCAACATGTTTAACACAACTATTTTTGTTAGGATTTTAAAAATGTTCTTGAGAAATGGAAAGAATATTTGAAATTTTACTAAATTAATTTTTTTCTGTTTTGATACCCTTAAACATAATACAAATATACAAAACTGTAGATGAGTTTGTTTGCTGTGAATAAATAGCACACTAAAGGTATACAGGGTTCCCAAAACTCAATGTCAAGCAGGTGCAGGGTAAAAAGAGAATCATATCAGTACTGGGGAAAATTAAAAAAACTATCACTTAGTTAAATGATGACTAGCATATTTTGGAAAATTGACACCTTCATTCCATTATTAGGTACTGCAACCACAAATTTACAATTTCACAACCATCATCATACATAACCATGCTACAGCTCATAGCCACAAGTTGAGCGAAACTTCTCAGCTGGTTCAGTTAAAATTAATGCAGTTTCATTTGGTCAGGACTTGAGAAAGTGATGTCAGTTATCTTTGACATTATAAAAAGAAAAATGTTGTATACAACACTGGACGAACTTCTTAAAAGATTGTCCATTTAGTTAAGATTCCAAATGGTACTGCTCTTGTTCTTTTCTATCCCAAACAATGACAGCGCTGCCCATCCGGTATAGTGGTCAGTGAAGCTGACTGCGGTGCCGTAGGGACTGGGTTTGAATCCCGGATGTTTGTGTTGTAATCCTGTCTTCTGTCTGTGTTGTATGCCCCCGTGTTATACATTGCGTGGTGCACGGGGTTTATAAATGTTAAAAAAAACAAACAATGACAGCCAATTTTTATTTTATTTACTAAAAATCTTCCTTTTACAAACACCTCAGTTGACGCCCTCTGTGTGTACCCCTTGTTGACACTATTAGATGTTCTTTTATTTTCCCCAGGACTTATATGACCTATTTCTCACTTGACATTGAGTTCAGGGACACCCTATATAATGTGCTTGAAGAGATTAGTTCTTTAACTTTGAAAAACAGTCAAGTGTCTGGATTACATCTGAGCAAACACCTAATTTTCTTTTTTTCAAGAACATGCTGTATCAAGTTCCGACTCTGAAAATTAGTTCAGTTTCTCTAAAACTTTATCACATTAAGAATTTCCTTTAATGAAATGTACAAAAAATGCATTAAGTAAGAAATATGTAAAAGAATATTAAGTTAAAAAAGGAAAAGCGTTAAGATATTGAGATAAGTGTATCAGATAAATGCATATAATTTCATTGTAATTAAGTAGGCAATTTTGATACTGAATTCTCATGGAGCAAACATAAGGTAAAAGAAAGCAGGTTGTTTTAATTAAAAATCTAGCTTTACAAAAATAAAGGTATCGGAATTAAAACATTATGATAAAACAGCAGATATAAGTATACATTACAATGAGGAAAAATTCATAAAAAATCACATTAACCAATGCACAAAATTCTGTAATTAAAATGTTGGAAGGTGCAGGGAAAAAAATGCAGGCAAATTTTTTTATAATCCCAAATATGGAAAGTAAAATTATTGCCTTTAATATTCCTACAAGGTATCAATAGATGAGAATTGTTTTAGTAGTTCACATACAGATTCATTCATATCATGCACAATCACATCTGTTTTTTTTCTTTTCCCAAAAGCTATAGAGCTTCGATTTGTAGAAAGTGAATTTTATTTCTATACTGGATTAGCTGATTTCCTGATATATAATTTTAAACATTTTTGAAGTTTATATAGATTTTATTTTTTTCACTATTATTTTTAGTTTGAGGTTTGACAGACATATAACTTTGAACTTATTTATATCAAATAGGAATACTAGAAAATAAGGACATGGACTAAGAGGGTGAATTATAAAATTTACATGAAAATTGTATAGATGAACTAAAAAGGTATGCTCAATTTGTAATAAAATATAACAGAAGTATATACCATTGAAACATCTATAGAATGCGATGACACAAATGATGTACTCATAAAAACAGTAACCACTGCTCAATAGAAACAAATATATTCTTGGGCTAATGTGAGTGAATGTTTATTTACGTTGCAGCACTGGCATAGCTAGTCCTGAGTGGGCAGAGCATCAAAATCCCTTGGGGGCCTTTTTTTTTTTGGAAATGAGAACTCTGTTAATGGGACATTGATAATATTGTTCGATTTTTTGGTTTCACATATTGGGGCTCCAGTACCTTGAAGATCCTGTATTATCAATACAGCGGTAGCTTAACTCCTACGTTGCAGTATTAAGCAACAAATGGCCAACTGAATATAAGAAGTTTCTAAATAGGATATTTTTGGATACCCCTTTCGATTTGCCAATCTGGATAAACTTTTGAATCAAAAAGATATGATTGATTCATTCTGATGACAAAACATTCCAGATTTTAACTCTAACATGGAAAAACACTCAACAAGTGCACATCCAATGAATGCTGTGTTGGCTCCACGAATGCTCAAATTTCCGATACTAGAAATAGTGCACAGAATTTAGAAAAAGTTAGGTACATCTTGAAGCAAGAATATCCTATTTATTTGTTGTTGGTAAATGAAGGTAGTAGAAAGATAAAAGTGTGTTTAGTTGGATAAACAGAACAACTTAACTATGATTTTCCTGTTCTAATAAAAAATTCACCAAGAGTTTTCTACTTTACGGAGGCAAAAATATCTCATTCAGAAATGATTTAATAATTTGTCGAATTAACAGTAAGGAGATAATCCAGAAATATTTTTGCTGAGAAAATTTTTAAGATTATAAAGTCAATGGTAATTTCTATAAGAAAACCCAAGAAAGAAACCTTTTATCAGACTGGTTCATATCTATTTCTCAAAAAATCTTGTGGATATCATATGGATATTTTCACAGACAGTTTGATTTTGGAACATTTTCTCCCATTTCTTTTGAATGAAAGTGTTGGTTATCTTTTTTTCCCCACAAAACTTTCCATAAAGTTCATTGCAATCATTTATGAATTTTATTGGTACAACTATTTTCTTTTTATTGGTGAGATTTAAAAAATTTAAATTTAGGAGGCCAGTGTAAAATAAAGGCATGCTGCTTTATAAACCAATTAAATTTGATCAAATTGAACATCTCCCCCCCCCCCAAAGTTATAAAAATAGTGACAATTAGTATACAAACCCTTTGCCTCAGTTGAACAACAGCTCTCCAATAATTCTTTCCTTCAATTTTATGACAAGAAGAACACATGAAAGACTGGACAACATACTCAACAACGAACTCTTGCTGCAAGATGACACCAAATGCTTCCTTCTGTACAATTAATTTAACTTTTAACCTTTTTGAATGAGGTTCTGTCCATAGAAAAGTAGCATCCACCAAATGAACCTGTATTAAGAGTAAGCATGAATATATTTGATATTAAATTTACACAAGTACCACAAGATACTGGAAATACAACACTTAAGTGTGGCCAGAAAGTGAAGAAATTCAATAAAAAAAAAAAAGAGAGAGACAACATTGAATAACTGATGCTGATATTTAGGTACCAACCATATTGGTGACACTGAATAAAACCGCAAAATTTTTATGTTTATAGAATACAAAGTGCGTAGTTAAAAAAATACTACAAGGAAAATAACAAGTAATTATAAATAAATAATTATTAAATCTTTTTTGTTTTATTTTTGAAAATTTTATTATTTAAGAATTCGGAAAATCCCATATTTGAGTTTTAGTATTCAAGCTATTCAAATAGTTACGCTTAGATAGCGACAAGCAGGGTGTAGTGATATAATCTATATAAGCCAGTAACAACCTCCACACCATGGTGATCATTTTGGTGTAGTGGTTAAGTTACTCGGCTTCGGACCCAGAGGTCCCGGGTTCTGTTCTATCAAGGATAAAAATGCGCCACTTCATTTGGTGACTCTAGCTTAACTAAGAAAAGCGTAACCTCAACTGATCTGTCATGGCGCCATCTATCCGCAAAAAAAAGAATTCGTCAGATAAACATGACGCAAGATAGCAACCAAGAAAAAAAATCATCAGATAAACATGACGCAACTCATAAAACACACACACACAAAACTGACTGCTCTCATTAACAACTATATCGTTCATTTGCCTAACCAACTCTCTGGTAGGGGAGTGTGTAATGATATAATCTATATAAGCCAGTAACAACCTCCGCACCATGGTGATCATTTTGGTGTAGTGGTTAAGTTACTCGGCTTCGGACCCAGAGGTCCCGGGTTCTGTCCTATCAGGATAAAAATGCGCCACTTCAAGGGCAATAGGAAACGTGGCATATGGTTGCCAATTCCGTGCCTACATCATGTGTAAAACATCATTGCCAATTTTGTGAATTATCTTAAGAGTTGGCATGGTTGCAATAGTACATAAGTACAGTGATGTTCACTTTGAAACTATATTTGTAACACAGTACAAGAATAATATCAGCTCAGTTGGTAGTAGAGCCACTGCAGGCAATAACATATGAAGCAAACACATTCAAGTACAGTCGACTCTCACGAATTCAAAGTGTATGCTTAGCTCCTAGAAAAACTCTCGATATTTTGAACTAAAACAATACGTTTTGGTACATTAAATATTTCGAAGTAAAGTTTGTGGCTGGTCAGACCACAACATGTGATAATTCGAAGTTATCTTATAAAACTCTTGAAAATTCGAACCCTCACTATAATGAAATTAGATTCACTTCTCATACCTAATTATACCACAAGCGGTTTTTTCCCCTGGACTTAATTTTAGTCCAAATTATGCATGTTGATATAATTAACTATTTTTGCTTATTATATTTCTGGTGCAAAAATTTGCCAAGCAGAATTTTGATTTATTCCTAAGCCATTTGTTTTTTCTTTCTCCATTGATGCCCAAGCTTTTGGTGGATAAAGGACAAACTCCTTTTTTATTCACTGTACAGTAATGAGTGATACTTCTTTTTACAAGGATTACACAATAATTTTGATTTGCTTTGAATATTTAACAATAATAATGAGTTATATTTAAACAGAAGATGTTTTTTTATATGAAGCACTCAAACTATATCCGAGCCGATTCAGCAGAATCGTTTTACAGTAGAGCTGAAAGTGAGAAATAAAAAACCTTTATATAAAAATGTACGAAGCAAAGAGAGGAGAGACAGAGATTTAACTTTATCTTATAATTTTGTACGGAACAGTGGAGTGCCACTAAGAATTGCTCAATGTGCCATAGTTGCTGACCCCTGCTATTAAGCATACCCTGTAGTTGAGTGTGAAACTGTGAATATAAGTGTTAATTTTAGATTTCAAATTAAAAATATTATTTTACTTAAGTTGTGGTGATTCTTTGAATTAGAGAGTTGACAGTATTTTGAAGTAAAATTTGTACAGTATTTATTCTTTTAATACCGGACTCTTAGCTTTTGTATAGCTTTTATACTGTATAATATGTACTTTTTAAAAATCCTTTAAAATAATTTTACATATATGTACAATTGTTGCTTATTACATAGTTTTAAATTTAAATCTCTTCATGTATTTTAGAAGTTTTTTCCTACCCTCTTGATAATTCGAAGTTTTTCATTGGTCCCTTCAACTTCGAATTATCGAGTCGACTGTATATAGTCTATAAAAGAGTATGGATGGCATTCTGAAGGATGTCTTTCTGTTCCTCTTCTAACTGTAGTAGTGACAGAGCATGCAAGCAATGTCCAATCATGTCCCAGATGTGTTTGATTGGTGAGTGTTGCAAGAAAAATAATGGTAGGGAAGCCTCTATATATCTTGCAAAACTTATTGGCTGATGCATAAATTTGGATGTTATACATCCCACGGGCTTCAGTGGAGAAGTGTCACAGTGCATCAGCATGCTATCCATGTATTATTGGGCCATCATATGATATGCATATGATAGAGGTAACTTGCTGTCATATGCCATTGCATTATAGACTGTGATTGCTGTGTCGCTTAGCAGTGGGACATTCTACATATGCTGTCTGATAAATTGAGTCACCACATTGGTGCCCCCCTCATACACAGTGATTGATTATATATAAAATAATAATAATAAAAAAGATTCAATCAAAAAACCTCTTTAGACCTGTTTTAATCCTTTTAGCTTTTTTAGGCAAAATGCTAGCAATTCCTTTGATTCTAGAGCACAAACAAGCCATTGATCAGGAGGTTTTAGATACCTATAAACATAAGAAAAAATAGAAATAAATGAATAATTAAAAAACTATGAACTACATATATCTTTCATAAGTAAGAAATAGACTTTTTTTGTTAACACTACATCAGAAATCTTTGTTGCCTTTTAATGTCAATAAGCAATATATATCCTGTATAACTGACTAAATTCACAGACAAATGGTGCATGGTAGGAATTGTGTGATAGATGAGCAACATTTACATGCAATTGTGTGTAGCATAGTAAAATCCTATATGTATGCTGTTAACATCTTCTGATTTCAGTTTCTCATTATATATATATGAAATAATCATATTTTTTCAATAACACTAGTATACATATCAAATAATCTTAAGAAAGAATCTTAGTAACCATTTTATGCAATTTTTGTTTTATTTTAGTTTATTTGTCTTGCTATAGGTGTTAGTCTGCTCTATGCCTCTTATGTAGTCACGTATAGTTTAATTATGTGTATTTATTTCTTTTATTTTATATGCTAGTATATTTATCAACAGTTCTTAATATACATAGATAAAGTTCTTATTTATTTTTTAGTACTTTATTATATATTTTTAAACAAGAACGGCTCAGAGTATTGGATTAAAATAAATTCTTTTAAGAACCTAGTACTGTACGATATTCTACAATGCAGAGAGAAGTTTTCTCTTCAAATCTCAAATAAAATATCAGAAAATAACTACACATAAAACTCAAATGAATCCTAATAGTTTTACTTCTTTATAGTGTGATTTATCAATACTATACAGCTCAGAAATAGAATGCTATAGTGTAGATTCCTCCCCCTCATTTGTATTAATATGTTATGCCTCACTCCACATAAATTCATAAAATACTTTTAGAGAAACCCATAATGTTAAGCATGTAAAGGCAATTAAGAATTTAGATTTATCCTTTGGTGAAAATGAATATTATTTCTATATAATTCAATAAATTTCATATAAATTATTTATTTTACAGTAATATGATTTACCAATATATTGTGAAGCCTTTAAAGAAATTTGAAATGAATCTGTAATAAAATAATATTTGCCATCTTTGAATGTCTGTCTCAATAATAATCATTTACAAATTTTTGAAATTTTTTTTAGAAATGGCAATTTTTAAAGTTCAAAAAAGAAAAAAACTCTTTCACTCTAATAAATTAAAAAAAAAAAAAAGGATCATATTAATATTTTTAGGAATAATGATTAAATTTTATTTGATTATCCTTTATTACAAGTTATTTCTTATGAGTTATTGAATTACATATAAATTGTGTAATAGTGTGGTTTATGAAGATGTTTCATGAAGCCAATATACATATAGAATATAAGTTAACATGAAAGGTTTCAATTCGCGCCGTTTCATACCTTTCGGTGAAAAGGGATTTTTTTTCATTTACAAGTGTATGTATAATGTTAACATTGTCATATAAATTTTAAGTTCATAAATTCTTCTTTTTACGGCAAATATGAATTTAAATTAAATTTTTTATTTCAAATAGTATACATTACTAATCTTTCATTATTACATAATTGTTTTATGACTTGATTACATTTTTAATTCAAAACAGATTGTAGTCAAATAATTATTGGTATTTATCATTAAACCATAAAGTGATTCTAAAACATTAGAGTAACATATAATAATGATGCTAAATATGGAAAAAATATATGCAAATTAAGGATATTTTTTAAATCTTTAACTTTTTAAAAGAGTGATTTATAATATTTATTATACAGAATTAAGAGTAGATCATTAGAAAAAGTGAAATAATTTTAAGAAATTCAATTTAATTATAATTTGTTTTAAATGTATTTTTTTATTTATCGAATTACATATAAATTGCAAAAATGATAGTATTTACCAATACACTGTAGAAAGTTTTAAAATACAATTTAAACTTGTAGAAAATTTTAAAAAAGTTTACTTCATGAAGCCAGAGTTTATAAAATAATACAGATAATAGGAAAGTTTTTTGCTTAATAATTAAGATTTATTCTTAGATGAAAATGAATTTTATTGTTACATGATGAATTGTATACACACAAGAGAAATAATTCATTATAATCTATAAAATTCATAGAATATATAGTTGAAATATTGTTATATATTTATTGTACTCTAATTCTTGAAAGAACTGATGTATAAAAATTCCCATGAAAGTATTAGATTTCTGACAGTATGATTATATTGTAGCATTTTAAACATGCAAAGTAATAAATATTTGGAAGAAAAAAAACTGTTGCATAAAATATTTACTCAAAATTGAAAATTTCTAAGATGTACACCAGACAAATATTTCTATACAACTTAAATAAATAAGATAATAAATAATATTTAAAGCTTAGATATATATCCTAACAATAACGCTGAAATGGATTTTCAAGAACAGCAAAAAAGAAATGTTATTTGAGTATTAGAAAATAACAGTTAAATCAGGCTATTTTTTCATAATTACAAGAAATTTCTGTATAAAAAAATATATACAATGCCACAAATTTACTAAGAAATAATTTTCCTTACAAAGAATTAATGGAGTATTTCAGCTCATCTGCTGAGAAACACATTTTAAAAACATAAAGATAATGTATATTTGAAGCAAAAACAACAATGAAGCATGAGATTGTCCTATTTGACATTCCATAAACGTTTCTGCTTATTTAAACTTGTAAAAAAGAATGATAGACTATGTGAAGTAACAAAACAAAGTACGAGAGTGTTTTGTTTATGTCAGGCAGGAAACATGTGAAAACATACATATCACGTGATCATGACGTCACATGAATTTAGCCCATTAAGGAAGTAAGACCTGTATAATACACATCAATATTAAATTATAACAAATAAATTAAAATTAATCTAATTTTTAAATTTTATATGTCTTTCCCTATTTCGTTTAAAAAGCCGGCTGGGTGGAGTGGTTGGTTTGTCGCTGGCCTTCTGCACCCAAGGGCGCGGGTTTGACACCGGTCAAAGTCGGTGGATTTTTGTGATGCAGAAAATTGACAGCGGCCATGTTGTATGATTATATGGCATGTAAAAGATCCCTAGCGTGTCTGTTTGGGTTGGGGGCTCTCGGCAAAATTAAATTTTGATACAAGTTAGAATCATCACAGCTCAGGTGCCTCCCTCTGTGGAGGAAACTGGGCATCAAAATTACCTGCGACGATTGGTATCTGCCTATACGGCGCCGCACTAAAGAGTGATACCAGCTCTTGGGGATGTACTAGGTCTGCAATGGTAAAAATACCAATCCGTAGCCCACTGGATAAAAAAAATTTTTATTAAAAAAAAAACAGAAGAAAAAAGTGCCACACATAAAAAATATAGTAAGATAGCTTGAACACATATAGTTATTGCAAATCAAGATTTCACCGAAATCAATGCTAAATTAAATAGATGTTTCATCTTCAATAAATTATAGTTTAAAAAAAAACTAAAAAAACCCCCTTTTATAGCTAATTGAACTAAGTTGTAATGTAGTCTTTTAGTCGCCAAATCTGGAAATGGGATCTGAAATTAGTCGCCAGATGCAGGATGGGATCTGCAAATGGGAAAATGTTAATCCTTGTGCTCCTGATCAGGATAACGGAACTAGATTATTAAATTATTGTATTGTCATCAGTCCTGGAAAAGTTAGCAAACTTTCGAATTAATCTGACCTTTTAAAGTGGGTAAAAATTGAGTTCAAAGATTCCGTTACATACAAGTGAAGCTTTTTAAAATAGACCTTTGATTACAGACACTATTACTTTTTACATTTGAACTAAATTTTTCATAGAAGCCCCCCCCCACCTTTTAATGAGTTGGATCTTGGCTGCTAAGCCTTTGCAGACACAGCAAATTCCCAAGTATGAGAGCCATTTCATTGATGGCGGCTCCGGCTACCAAATTGATGCTTCAATTTATTCAATTCAAACTCTCACTGAATGCCAAATATTGCTGTGATTTAATTTTGCCTAGAGTGCCAGATCCTAATCGATACTCAAGGTATCTTTTACATGCCCCATAATCATATGACATGCATGTCTATGATTTTCACATCCAGAAAATCTAACTCCAGCAGGGATCAAAACTGTAACCTTAACTTATGAAGTGGGCACAGTACCCCTAAGCACTGGCATAGCTAGTTCTGAGTAGGCCCTGTATTACAATTCCTTTGGGGCCCTTTGTTAGATATGAGAACTCCGTTAGTGGGACTTAAGTTACACATGTTAGGGCCCTGTATCATTGAAATATGGCTGATACAGCAGTAGCTATATGCCCCTGCCTCTCAGTCCCTGAGTCAACTTTTATAGAAAATGTCATGTTCTCTCAAACTCTTTACATGGAAATATACATACAGCAATGCATGCTTTATCAGTGTTGCCAATCGTTTGAACCAAACAATATATATATTTTTTATAAAGTAAGATTTAAATATACACAGGTGTAGAGCAAACATATTTTTTTTGTAGCCATAATATACTTTACATATAAATTTATTGTACTGATTTATGAAGAGCCCCACAAAAATGAAAGTTCAATACTCATACAAATTACTAAAAAGTCTAGTTCTTATAAAAATGTTCAAGGATTCACTAAGCAGATTTTCTAACTGACTACACTCTTAGCAATTTGCATTACAATAATTAACACAGCAGATTTACACTGTATATTTCTGAATTTAATCATTGTCATTGATTTTTTGTCATGTCATGAATTTTGGGTAGTTAGTGCTTAATTTTATTTTAAAATAGTATAAATAATTCAAATCTGCATGTTTAATAAGTTAATATAACTTTTTGTTGCACTTATTTATGATAAAAACTGTAATATTTACAAGCAATCTCTGGAGAAGTCTGTGACATCATGACCTATATGATGCAAGCAGATTGTTGGAGAAACAGTGGAAGGTAGCTGCAAAGACTATAAATAGCAGTCACTTTCTGAAGCCGAGTTAGTTCTACTTCAGCTGTTAAAATGTTCATTTTGGTGTGTCTGCCTATGACCAAGTGGTTGCTTGCAGAAAGTCTATTTTTATCATTATGTACCGTAAATCCGGCGTATAACACACACACCTATACTTCAAAGCTGTATGTATTTTTTAATTTTTAGGTATAATTGTTGTACAACACACATGCACTTTTTCACGAAGAAACTTGAAATGTGTGTATGCCAGTTAGTAGCATTAAAGTATTACGTTATTTGAGGTATTATCCTAAGCTTTTGAAAAAATAGTATTCTTCTAGAGTACAGCTTGCCAACTCATTAAATATGTCACTTTATTTAAATAAACAGTATTTTGTTATAAGTAGAAATTAATTTTTTTTACGCTCATCTCTTTTCTTATTTTTTAAACTCTTTTTTTCTCAGCGTCCATAAATTTTGATCTTATTTTCTTAGCTAAAAGTATGCATTACATGCTGGATATTTTGGTACTTATATTTTTAGACTAATAGTTGTGTCTGAGCGCTGTAAGTATGAGAACCTTTTGGAACTTTTGCATGAATTTTACTGCTTTTTATCCTGTATTTTAAAGGACTATCTTCGTCAATAGATTTCATCACTCTTCAACAGCTGTTTTATTCTTTGAAACTGACAAAGCTTGATTTATGCAACACTATTTATGAATTTTACCATTAACAAGAATTTGTAAGTAATTTTAGACCATTCCACCTTTGTTCAAAGTACTTTCTACTTCAGGGATCAATATAGAGAATGAAAAAACATTCATTTAATGGAACAACGATGTAATAAGTTTAATATATATGACATACATACCAAATGATTATATTCTACAATAAGATTCATAACTCTAATTCAACAATACATTACTTAAGTATATATGGTCAACAGTGGCTTAATGGAGAATATTAGGTCCTCTCTGTAAAGTCAGGTTTTGGGCCCCAAGCCATACTTGTCATCAGTCAAGCTTTGGGGCCCCTACAATCATCTCCCCCTTAGCGATGTGGGGGTCACAGGGTGTATGTTACACCACCGATGGTCAATATTACAATGGTAGTAGTTACATAAAACAAATAATTAAAAATTTCAAGTTAAGAATAGGTACACTTTAATGCATCTAAGAAATGATAGTATTAAATAAAATATGAGTTACCGATTACAATGACTGCAGCACTGAATAGCAACTTGTTTAGGTATTCCATCAGTTATATCAACTCGTTTTCGAAGACATTCTGCACACATATTAGTAGCATTTGGCTCAATAAGAAAATCACAGTCACAACATTTTCTAAAATACAGAATAAGTAAAACTTATTAAAAACAAATAAAACAATACAAAACTGGAAAAGGAAATAAAACAATACAAAACTGGTCAAATACTACTTTAATCCACACCTCAGCAAAAGAAAAATGACATCAACAATATACTAGTTCAGTGCAGTACCATAGTAAAGTTAACCAAGTAGCGATTAATACATAAGGTAAGGGTTAAAATACAAGATAAAAAAATAGGGTATTTACATACTATTGCAACAATGCAAAAGTTCAAGATAACTCGCCAAATTGGCAACCCAGATGTAGCATGAGTCATATGCTGAATAGGCAAACATGAGCTTCATTTCATACAATGTTGCCAATACAGTAGCGATAATATGCAAGTACCAAATTAGCTATACATTAATTTAAAAATTTAATTTTTTGGAATAAATATAGTTTAATATTTAAGATTAACAATATTTAGA
This sequence comes from Trichonephila clavata, assembly GCA_019973975.1. NCBI lineage: Eukaryota > Metazoa > Arthropoda > Arachnida > Araneae > Nephilidae > Trichonephila > Trichonephila clavata. The sequence goes on along the minus strand of BMAO01001759.1, from coordinate 37,888 downwards.
TTTTGATAGGGAAAAGTACAAAGAATACTTACATTCTTCCAATGGTTTGAGTTTTATTTTCCATGTACTCCATTTTGATTCGGTTTATTTGTGATCTAAATATTAAAATATAAATCAACATATAAACAAAATTAATCAATATCTGAACAAAATATAGAAACTGAGCACTAATTTTCCTTACATAGATGGAAATTGCATATTATATTTATATAACAATAAAATGATAAAACTTTAATAAGGCTTTTGGTTTTAAAGAATATCAATATATAATTCTTAAAGTCATGTTTTATCTTCAATATGATGCAAAATACATTTTTAATGATTACAAAATGACAGGCAGCTTTTCAACATGAATTCTTGAAGTTAGGTTTATAAACAAATCAAAGGCGGAATTTCAGATTTAAATATGAATTTAACTAGAGAAAATACTTGTAACTTTTTTGCAGTGAGAGAAATATACTCTATATTCATTAAAAAAAAAGATAATATCCAGAACATGAAAAAAAAAATCATGATATAGAATGTGAATTAAATTAAGTAAAATCCAGATATGTGATTAGTGTATCACTAAGATCTATATAAACCATATTAACTCGGATCTAAGCACTTTTTTTCCCGATACTACAGCTACAGAAAATCAGACGTGGTTTAGAATCGAATCAGAAAAAATAGGTTGGATGGGGCAATTACAGGTTCTTAACTGTTCTTCATTTACCACAAAGACTTGTTGAGAATTTGGTGTGCAGCCTATATTTGAGTAAATACAGTAATTAGATATATTTGTTTTTACTGTAACTTCTTTTCTCTCTTTTATTTTGAAATTTAACAAAATAACAATTACTTGTTAATTTTAACATTAAACATTTTTTTTAGCCATGCGATATTTTCTTGCGTATTAGCATCACCACAGTCAAAGTTGTGCAATACGAACAAACACTGTTTTCCTCCCAAACACGACTTTTCCCCCCAAATAAAATATGAAAGGAAATCTATTTTAATATCATGGCAAAAGATTCAGGTGATGTAAATTTTGCTGCGATGACACTAATATGTAAGTACCATTGTTACAATGAGATAAAATGAATCAAATTCTAATATATGTGGGCTGCATCTACCTAATACTGGGTGCTGTTGGTCTTCTGAATTAGTTTCAGAACCGTTGGTTAAATACTTTATTTACACTACAAGAGGCAGTAGAGCAATCACCTCACTCTCTACCTGTACAAGTTCAAAGTGACCGAAAAAGTGATTTATATCATGGGGGTGAAGGGTGTTATGTCACTTCACCCTAGAGTCATTCAAAGCATGGCTATTTTTACAACAACCATTTTCTCCTCAATACATATTCATTTCATGGTTTTGCTTGCAAGTTTCAAATTTAAATGACTTAATAATACAGATTTAGTAAATATGACTAAATAAAAAATGGAACCAAATCACTTCGAGAATCAAGTGTAGAATGATAGAAAATGATGGCAATATTTTTTTGGCACAGGATATCAATGTTTGACAGCTTATCACCTTCATTCAATAAATTAAATTGCTAAGAAACTACATTTAATCCTTAGCCAACTTATTATTCAAAGCCACTGGCATAGCTAGTTCTGTATGGGACCCATTTCAAAATTCTTTTGGAGCCCTTTTTTTTTAAATGATAAGACTTGTTAGTGGTACTATTGTTAACTATATTGAGGCCCCTGTAGCTGGAAAGCCCCCTACCATTGATACAGTGGTAGCAGGCCCCTGTTCAACGAAAAGTAAATTAAATTTTTTTTATGAATACAGGGAAACAGTAGACGTATGGATTGTATTCTATGCCTTTGATTTTTTTTTATAATCCAAAATTTTTAACCTCATGCATAATTAAATATAAATTATATGAGTGTGATAACCTTAAATATATATATATAAATCCATTTATTCTTATGGTTGACATTTTTTACTTGTAAAATATAATATACACTGAGTATACAAATCTTCAAACCAAATAAAAGTGATTTCGAAGAGACTAATGATAAAATTTAACCATTATTTTTCATTTTTTTTCTCTCACTCGGAATCAAAACACAAATACCGAAAAAATTCTATAATCAAATTCAAATTCATGCAAATATTTTTCAAAACAACAAAAATGCTAATTATCAGCATTCAGGAAATATTAGAAAAGACACCTTTTCAATTGAAAATAACTAGAATCAATTTCACTTAAAAGTAAGTACAGAAAAAAGTTAAATAATTTTTACATTCATAAACACTTACTAGACCACATGTAAAATTTACTTTCAAAAAGTTGCCAGATATTTTTTCGATAAAGTATCATGGAAAGATGGGAAAGTAGCATAATAATTACAAATATAAAATACATTGTTTAGAAAATTTAGGAGACCTTTTAAAAAATCAAAAATGTTTTTTTGTGGACATATAAAAATTTCGTAGCCATATAATGATAGTAGTTTTATAAACTCACTAAGGTTTCAAACACACCGAGGGAAGCGGTCAAGATATAACCAATCAGAGGCCTTTATGTGAGGAAATCATCTTGTCTTATTGGTTTGCTTTCTGAGTTCTTTTTCTTTTCGTCTAGGTCAGTGGTTCCCAAACTTTTTTACTCATGGACCTTCTTTTATTGTCAAAAATTGTCCACGGACCCCTAAGTGAAAATACTACATACATGCATAGTATAAAAATTACAAATTAAAAGAAGCATTTTGTTGAAGAAATATTCATTAAAATTACAACTTTGTTTAAAATAAAATAAAAAAAATTAATTACTTGGATGTGAGTATATTTAAGTGCGGCTCAATGCTTGTGAGTAGCAACCGCAATTCCCCACGAGCCCTAATTTCTAGAGATTTCTGTTTTTTTGTGATGAAGTTTATAATGGCACTGAATTCACGTTCTACCTAACAGGAAGACGGGAAAACAGTCAACAGCTGTTGTACAATTACAGGTAATGCAGGATATAAAGTTGGGATTTATTTCTGTGACTAGAATTTGTGGTATCCTTGTTCAAAATTGATTTAAGTTCTTCATTTGTGGATATTTCAATAAGTATTGATTTATCTGTGTTCAGGATCTGAGTTTGTCCGCGCGCAAAAGGGTTCAACATCCAGTCGGGAATATCCAAGTGAAGAACATCTTCAAATATTTGTTTCAAGTCTATACGAAGAGCTGGGTTCAAGTGTAATATAGTGGGGGAATTTGGATTTGGCGATTTTTATACAGATATTATGGTGAGATAATGAATTCATTTTGGCTTCCAGACATTTATCACTGAGAAGTAGCTTGGCGATCAATTTTGGTCGCCAAAAGAAATTGACATCGCCAAGCCCCCCCCCCCCTATACTACACTTTAACCGAAGAGCTGTTAGGGATTTACAGTAAGCAAGCAAATCTTCATACCTATTTTGTATTTTCGAAAGATTTGGAAACTGAGAACATTCTCCTCTTCCCAAGTTTTGTGTGCACAGAAAAAGTTTTGAAATAAACGCAGATATTACTCTTTTAGTTTTGATTAAACTTAATTGTTCACCTTGTAGTTTCAAATAAGTTTCATTAAATTTGGCAAATAAATCAATCATATAGGTTACACCATTTTTTGAGTTATTTGAATTAAGTCGCAAATCATTATATTTGCTTTTCAAGAATTTCAACGTTGAATCAAAGAGAGCATAAAATCGAATTAAATATGCACTTTTAGATAGCCAACGTACTTCTGAGTGAGCAGTGAACGATTATAGCCTTCATCATTTTCAAAACAAAGTTGATCAAATAATCTCTCATTGAAGGCATTTCTTTTGATTTTATTAACTGCTCTGAGGCATTGTTTCTCAAACTGTGAGGCACCCCCCATTAGTTTGAGAAACAGCTTACTCCAGCTATTATAGTCTCCTGTGTATGTTCTTTTTCTTATCATTTGGAAAATTGCACAGAACAAAAACAAAATACCGTATTTTGAGTTTTTGAATTCAAGTAAATTAACCAGATTCGAAGCTAAGTTTCACCATTTGGCTTTTTTTAATAGTGGTACGTAGTGGAAAAAATGTTCTATTTTCATTACTTCTAAGCAAAAATTTCATTCTTGTATAGGTCTGGTTTTAATAAAGAACATTCCTAACTTATTAGTTATAATACTTGGCCACATACATAAACCTAGACCACTTATGTTCAAGCCACCCATCAGGTATATTGGTCAGTGACGCTGACTGCTTCGCTATAGGGCTTCGGTTTGAATCCCAGAGAAGGAATGAATATTTGTTCATGAGGAGTGCTTTTGCGGAATGAGGATAGTACTCTAAATAACCATCGAGTTGTAAGTTCTCTCGTGAAGTTAGTGGTAGAGGAAGAGAGGTGGGTGTTCTCCCTCAAAATTGGGGTGGAACTGAGAAAAATCGTATTGTCACATGAGTGGTGCTCAATGCTGCGGATAATGACTGAGGTACAATCTAGCCCTTTGCCTTGATGAATTTCGTGGGCCTCGATTGGGGTGGCATTAGCAAAAACAAAAATTTGTATTCACCTGATCAATATGTTAGTGCCATTTTTAGCGTTATTTAATGATGCAATCATAGTTGTAAATACATAAGATTCTTCAACGAATTTAACAATTTCAACATTTTCATTGCAAAACTGTGTAGTTTACGCAGAACTTTTTTCTCAAGTTGAAACTTGAATCGTAATATCTGAAGTAGAGAGAGTTTTAGCACCAGAATTACTTCATAGCGAAGAAAACAAATGTACTTTGGAAATTCTTGAAATTTAGTTCTTTTTAATTTTCTGCAATACTTATTTTTTAAGACACAAAGGGATATATATTCTTGGCATGGACATGGTTAGATATAACAACATTAAACCTTTTATAGTATGAATTATATCAATGTACTACATGCAATCTAACCTAGTATGTGAGGTAAAATTCGTCACTAATATTACCAATATTTTGCGCACTTACACTTGACTAAAACATATGCTTTAATTTTCGTATATTTATGAACCATTCAGTTGCTCCAGTTAAATTTCTTCCTATCTTTCCAACTCTGTCGTGGTTGGTGAAGCAGTGGTATTGTATGAGTTTTTGGAAGTTATATATATATATATATATATACTCGCGTTTACATAACATCTTCGTTTTATTTTTTGTTTAAGTACCATGTTATAAAAAACATACACAAACGCTCACACACAATTGCACACGCATGAATGTAGAAAAAAGAAGTTGGCTGCTGATTACCAGTCCATTTGATCACAGTCCCATCCACAACTTCTGTCATTAGTTAGATCTTCAATCAGTGATCTCGAACTCTGAACAATGCCCAACTTGCTGAGTCGAAGAAGTCTTCTTCCTAAATATTAGCATTTAAAAACACCCAGAGAAAAACAACAAGGAATGCCTATTATTCACATTTCTTGATCCGGGCTATATGTGGTATTCAGTCCAGTTTAAGTGGGATTCGCTGTCCAGCCAGTATGGTGGTTAAGACACTCGGCTTGTAATCGAGTGGGCTTGGGTTTGAAAACCGAATAAGGCATAGATGTATCTTCTGGAAAAGAAGTTGTACTTTCACCGGAAATGGATTTCCGTCTCGAATGGAAAGCAGGGTATCCTTTCTGTTCTATTTTGAGATCCTCGTTTGTGATAAAAAGTCTAGATTCTTCTGTGATTGCATTGCATGTTTTTGTTCATCTATCTCTCGCCTTTCATATGCATCCCAGAATGGAATGCATAACAAGAAGTGGGATTCGTGGGAGTTCCCCAAATCGAACAACAAAAACTAAGCACTCGCATTATTGAGAATCTGTTTGAAGATTATTGAAACTCAGAGATTTACAATAATAATGTTTATGATAAACGATACTTTTCCTCATACCTATAATAAGAGGAATATTGCAAAGTTTTCATATTCAATAGTACATTACTTTAAGGCTTTATCATGCTGGGGCCCCTTCAACTCAGGACACCAGTACATAGCACACGCCCTTCCCCCCAGATGGCTGGTCCTGGGGTTACCGGGAGATGTGAGAATTTCAGACTCGGAATCATTTTCCAAAATCAGTGTGTGTCATTTCTGCTCAAATGTGTTCTGTTAGATGCACACAGTTACTCAAACTCGACAAACATTTCAATCTCCATGATCTTTGTAATAGTTTCGAAATCTTTCAACTAGATAAATCTTATCATCGAAAAAACAAAAATGCAGGCTGCAAAACAAGTTAATGAACATGGTAAGGACAACTCTCAATAATTGCCTTAAGGTATCCGACTGGTTGCGACAACTTTTTCTTAAAAAAATGGAGGGATGTGGATTTTTTTGTTGTTTTTAGATTTTTTTAGTACATATAAAGAAAAATATGCTGAAATTAAGAAGAGAAAAATAAATTATTATAACTAAAATGGGAAAAAATGGGTAAAAAATGACAAAAAATAACATAAACGTGGTCCATTCTGTACCAAAGGTTTATGAACTAATTTTCAATTTTGATGTGTTGCTATGTTATTCATTGTCGAAATGACTTTGAAGATAAGAGGTATTTTAATTTTTACAAAAGCTAGAGCCCTTTAACTCAGTTACTATATGAAATTTCTTAAAAAAAAAACAGTGATTATATTCACATAAGGGACTGTAAATTTTTTAATAAAACAGTGATTGATAAATCTGAAGGTTAAAACACTTTTACTATTATACAGAACTTACACACAAAATTTCAGTTAATTATTTTCAAAACTTTTTTAGCAATCGCTGACCCCGTTAGATTATTTTCAAAAAATCACAGTTCGAGGAAAATGCGTTATAAAGTGTGACATCTTGCTTAAAGTAATGGAATCTGCTTTTACTAAAACACTTGTAGTTTTTGTTCTAGTGAACGGAAAATGATAAACTTTGCATTTTTATAAAGCTAATAAAGTGGCCTATAACATAAAATCATAAAAAAATTTGTCAATTTTTGGCAAAAATCATAATTTAGGGTAGTCGGATACCTTAAATGTTGTTTAAAAACTGAAATTAAGAAAATCCACATTCTATCAAGGAGCTCGTTGAATTACTGTTACTTAATTTCAGTAACCACGCCTCCAGCTTTCTCTATGTCATTATAGCTTACCTGCTACTTTAGACCCTTCCGGTCACAACGGCAACAGCGGAAATAAAATTTTCTAAGCTAAAAATTATTTTAGAACATTTACAGGACAAGGTTGGTTTTCGGATGTAGCAATATAGTCGATAGAAATAGATGAACTTAAAAAACTGGAATCTTCTTCTGCTACGGGTGTTATAAAAAATGTGTTTCCCAAAGAAAAAATCGAGAAAAGAACTTATTAAATAACTAAGCTATTTGTTAAGTAAAAAAGTATTTTAATATGTACGTGTTTCTATGTATACTTCTTTTGATGCTTTCAAATAAGATTTATTACTGCGATCATTTTCGCATTTATTTTCCCCAAGATACAGGGCCCAATCAGGACTAGTTACGTTAGTGATTATAATTAAAGCCATACACATAACTTGAATGGGGATGTAAAAAATTAAAATAGGATTTACATGCATTCAAAACGGATATACTAAATTTTATGTGTTCCTTAAATCATAGTTTTCTAAAAAAGTTCATAAACATTAAAAAAATTATACGAATATAAAAAAAATTAGAACAGGATTTTAAAAGTATTTTATTACTATCAAAGGCTGAATATTATATCAACAGGGATAATTTAGAATGTGAAAATGTTCAAAAAAGAATGTTTCAGAAATCCATTTTCTCCTTGCAAAACAAAAATGAACGTTTTAATCGACACCGGATATCCATTTGTTCAGAAATTATAACAAATTTTTGAAAATGATAGAATTAGATTTAGATTTGTTTGTAAATTATAGACAATAAAAACATTATTGATAGTATTTGATTATAATTTCAGGACTTAAAATAAAAAAAAGTAATTAATTAAAAAATAATTTAACAAAATTTTTTTTAAGCAATTCGTACTCCAGTATGAACCCCCCCCCCCCAAACACACATCTCTCTCTCTTCTACTTCCCATCTTCTTTTTAAGTAAGATTTCTAAAATGCTGCAATTGTGTGTAGAAAAAAAACCCACTTTTTGAATGCAACAAATGGGAAGAAAGAAATTATATATATATATATATATATATATATATAGTTGAAGGTGATGATTTTGGGAAATCTCAATGCACATAAAATATTATACAGTATAATTGAAATGATTTTACATTATTAAATTTTTACACAATAATTATAATGCCAAATTTATGATATTTTCAGAAAATTTGATTTCCAGAGGGTAACAAAACCCGAAAACATGCTCTTTCTTTCAGTCCGTCTTACGTATGTGATATATATTCATTCCTGTAAATTATAAATACATTCTTAGACTTGGAAAATTGTACTTTTTTCATTATTGAAAACTGTGTTGCTCCATTGTGTTTCATTTGTAAAATACCAAAAAAAAAAAAAAAAAGTTAAAAAAAATTTCTTAATAAAAAAAAAAAAAAATATGAAAATTAAAACTCATTTCTGAGATTATTAATTTATAAATTTAATAACAAAGTGAAATTTCCCCAGTTACAAGCCTTATTTTGTAAAAAATTAATTGGAAAAAATAAACAATAAAAGCTTGTGAAACAATTTTTCTCTTGCAGACAAAACTACAATAAATTAAAAAGCATGAAAAAAGAACAATGTGCAAAATTTGCGTTTTAGCTATAAAAATTCACTATGGACTACTATATTTCATTGCAGAACAACTATTAAAAATGAACAACAAAAAAGAACTTTAACTGAAAGAGAATATGAAATACGAAAAATCGTCTCTTCAAACAATCTGTTAATTTAATATAATATAGAAACTTTTCCCCCCATTTAACAGCTTGCTTTAAAAAAATACTGTGAGCCAAAACAACAATAAATGAAAACGATACAATTTAATAACATAAACAGAATTGTCTTATTAAAAAAAGGAAAAAAATCAGATTTTTTTTTCTACAAATGCAAACAGGAAAAAATAAATTCATTGCTGTGTTGGCAATTAGAAATTTTCTTCTTCTTAGGAATATTAAAGCGGGAGAGAAAATTTTTTAGCTGTTTTGGCAAAACAGAAAACAGGAATTAAAACCTTAGATGGCAATACGGAAAGAAAAAAAATAATTATATCGATGGCAAAGCGGAAATAAAAATATTAGTTTTAGATGGCAAAGAGGAAATAAGAGGAATTTAAAGGGAAATAAAGTGGAAAACGGAAATAAGAAATTGAAATAATTTGTAAAATAAATCAAAAGAAAAATATTTTGTCACTTTGGCAAAAGTACAAAAAAAAAAAAAAAAAAAAAAAAAAAGCAATGCAACTTTTTTTGTAACACACTGTAGTTGTAAAATTAAGGAATTCGAATAAATATAAAGTAAGAATACGTAATTTTACATTTAGAAAATAAGAATCAATTGTGATTAAGTTATAACGTTTAAGTAATTTGTGATTTATAAAAATTAGCAGATTATAATTAATTTTAAAATTTATTATTAAAACTTAGTTTTATATTTGACTTTTTAAAAATTTTCGTTGAAAGGAAAAAACATTCACATTATCTTATGCGCTTTTATCTGTGTGTGTGTATGCAATGTATTTTTTGAAATTTTATTTGTAACTCTTTTCAACTCTTTTATCTTTTTGTATTCATTCTTATTTATTATTTCTTTTTTTATTTTATTTATTCTGGATTTTTAATTCATTAGTACATTATTAAATCTGCCCAAAAATGGTGGTATTCACTAATATTCTTTTCCATTAGTGTAGAAACGTAAGGAAATATTTTAAATGTTCATTTTAATTATCAAACTTGTTTAAAATTTGTTTTCTAATATAAGAGAGATTTTTTTCAACAAACGATTAGGATATAAAGTTATTTTTTATACTTAGTTTTGAAACTAGCATTTTGTTATTGTAGCAGAAGGTGAGATTATTAGTTAAAGTGGATTATATCAATGAAAGGTAATACATTTTTACAAATTTAAATGAAAATTTATTCGATAAATTACATTAAAGGATTTTGCAGCAAATCCATCTCTCTAATTTAGGTTAATTAAAAATGTCCAGAAACTTTTCTATGCGTGTAAATCTACGTATATTTGCATACAAAAACTGAAAGTCTTAAGCATTTTTTAAAAATTGAAATAAGGGGTTCGACTTTTATACAGATCCGCTTATCTCGAAAAAAACGTAATTTATGAAAAACAGATTTTTTTAACATTTTCCGCTATCCATGCACAAGCTATTTTAATCATTTAAAACTTTCTTGGTGTTTTGAATGAAACTTTTATTTAAAGAAAGAAAATGCCTCAGAAATGCTCAAAGTCAGTATCTGAATTCGAATACAGTAGAACGTCGTTTATCCGAACGTTTATTATCCGGAGCGTCAAATATCCGGACCAAAGCTCGAATACGTTTTTGAACAGTGCAATGCTCAACAGTTGTTTCGCATGAGGCCAAAAGTGACGGGAAAATACAAGGTGAGGAATATTTGCGGAATTTCAGTTGTGTGATTTAGAAAACAACTGCGTTGAATATTAGGCCAGTTTGTTTCCAAGTGAGGGGGTGTATACGTGCTCTTTTATTGAGTTTTGTTGATGTGGGATGGGATGCGATGCAGAAGACTGTGGATTTCAAATGTTAAATGATGACGAGATTGTGACTTCCGCGCAAGAAGAATCCGACCCTGTCGACGATGAAAGGGATGAAGACGAGGACAACAACAACGAAAGTAGCAAGGGTCCATCAAATTCTGACTCATTTCTGCGTTGGAGTCAGCTATGGAATGGTACTAACAACAATTAGAGTGCTTTCCTACTCAACTACTGCTGCTCAAGAGAATCAGAGAACTTGCAGCGAAAAAACGATGTACAATGGTACAGCGAAAAATAAGGGATTATTTTCCACAATAAAGGTAAAATTGCGACATTTTGCACCATTTCGCTTTTTCTCCACGCACGTTTCCCGCATCGGATGATTTTCAATATTTGTAGCGCCCGGTTTCATACGACTGGATCGCATTCGGTTTTCGGTTATCCGAACAATCGCGTATCCGAACGGTGTCCGGTCCCAATTGTTTCGGATAAACGACGTTCTACTGTAGTTCTCAAATTGTGCTCTGATTAAAAAAAAATTTTAAATATCGTTTTATTTGCTTAAATTTTTTAAAACAATTGTTATTCGAAGAAAAATGCGTCACTTAATCGCTTTTTTTGTACTTTTCAATCCCTACTATTTGGGTAGTGACGTCTCGTATAGCGTAATACTTTAAAAACAAGAAGTAAAAAGGTTTTGCTTATTTTAAAATCAATGTTCATTAGATGTGGTTAACAAGTTTAAGTTTACTTTTAATAAAAGTATAAAAAAAAACCACTAAAAAAAAACTAAAAAAAATTAAATTAATTTTTAAAAATGATATTTATTTACAGCATCGATTCACTCATACAGTTTTATTTGGGAAAATTCAAATTCTTTACAGAATATTTAATATACATAAAGCTAACGAATAATATCTAATATGAGTGACAAAATAATTTTAAGGAAGTTAAGTGTTCCATTTTAAAAGTTATCTTCGAACTCTTACGTCAAAATTAATAATGATGATGTGTAGCAAAAAAAGTGTTTACTGTGCGTAGATCTAGAAAATTTCAAAATTTATTCTGGTGTACGAAAACTATTCCAGTTAATAATTAAATGTTTTTTGAAATGCAAAAATGTGAGTGTAACAAGGTATGCAATGATGGTACAATTATATAAAAAGGTCTTATTAGAAAAGAAAATCTCAAAAATACACGCGGAAATCGAAGATTTTGTATGCTGCAAACTAATACTATTTGTAGAATAATAGCTGAAATGAATGAATATATTGAAATATCACCTGTTGCAAAGCAAGGAAATATGAAAAACATGCGACGAGAAATATTTCCAATTTACCTTTTTGCAAAAAAAAAAAAAAAAAAAAAAAAAAAAAAAAAAAAGCAACATGTGTGTGGAAAGCGACGCGATAGAAGTGAAACTTCTTTGGCGATGTTGGCCGTAAGTGCAGGAATAGATCTAATTATATTAAATTGCTGAGATAACTTTAATCAAATAAAATTCGAACTTCATTCATTGTATGAAAATAATATTTTTATTCAATTTCTGACATCATCATTTTCCAAGAAAGACACAATGGGTATGTGGTAACTGAAGTAGAATATAAAAATCATCCATTGTAGTCAATCAAGAAAACGGGAGAAACTGCATCAATCGTGGTTCTTTACATTGTTTCTCCTTCTCTAGAATCAGTATTAATTGTCAAAATTCAGTGTCCGTTTTAAGAATTTGTCGTAGTCTCTCACTACCCCTATGATTATTAACTCCCCTTTGCATATTATCTAAATTTGGGTATGTTGGATTCATGATTAACGACTACTTAATTAATAAATCAATATTATTTATTGACCTTTCTTAATAGAGAAATACACAAATATTAATCAAACTTTAAGAACAACAAATTACAGTGGAGTGCGAGAAGAACCCGATTATGAACGACGGAATACTAACTGAAACCACGGAGAATAACGTATACAATCAAACTACGCATTTATATCTAATTTATGAAAATAACTGACCTGATACCTTTTTAAGGCAGGTTTCTCTAATACTGGATTGTTCTAAGGAGCGGCTTCAATCTTTGATATCTTCAGTTCCGTCCCGAACCGAATCAATGAACCTTTTTCAATAGTCTTCCTCCGGCGAATATACTTCCACTAGTTAAACTAATCTCTCAGAATCACCTTCTTAATCAACCTCGAAGTCATCCTCTCTCTCTTCATTTCATTTCTCCCTTTTATATCTTTTTCGAACTCGCTAAACCCGAAACTATCTTGTTTGCATAAGTCACACCCTTGGCTCTCGGCGGAGATTGGTTAAAATAAATTAAGTCTTTAAAGATTTGTGAGAAGGTTAGTGAAACGCGTAAGCACCCGTCACAAATTCAATGAGTAACTTTGCTCCTTCTGAAGCAAAATTAACATTTAAGTCTCCAGTTAAGATAACCGGCTTTTAATCATCATCGGATCCAATGATTGCAGCAGCTTCTGGTGTGTACAGCACTAAAACTTTATGGAGGAAGATGATGACAGCTGCGACATGACTATAGACTTTCGACTGAATTTGCTGCTAGTTTTTCTTTTACTTTTCGTTCACGAAATTCTTTTCCTCTTTTTGCATTTATTCTAGTCATTTAGACTAGTATTAATTTTAATTCAACGGAAATAAAAATTAATAATATGAACTTAATGCATCACTCACAGAAGTCACTGTGTTTGCTTACAAGACGCTATCCGTAGTGATTCTTGGGCGAACGTTTGTGACATATACACAATGCCCCAGACACTCCCCTAACAGGAAGAGCCATATAATGGTAATATTTTGGGCGCGTTTATTCGTTGAAAACGGTACGCTTATTATACAGGGTGTCCAGCCTTAATGTGACCCAATAGCTAATTCTCGAACCGTTCGGCTTAGATATGTACTTCCAATTTGAAAAATGTTTTAAAACAGGTAAAGAATGTTTTTACCTGCGTTTCGAACCAAAAAACCCATTCACAAAAAAATTACAAAAATTAATTTTTTATACGGTCCCCAGGTCCTATCATTTATATTTAGGAAAATATGCAGCACACAAAAACAAAATAAACACAAAAAAAAATTCATTTTATTATGATAAAAACTGGCGCAGTTATGGAACTTTGAAAATCATACATTTTTCCATTTTCTTGGCAATTTTCAAGAAGCCAGTAAGGGGCCGTCTCCAAAGTGAAATTAGTTGGAACTTTGAAAGGAAACTTTCACTTTTGCACGTCACTCTTATGTAAATCTTTTTTAAACTTAAAACCATACGTTTATAATACAATAAATAATTGAGTTCTTAAGAAATAAAATTTCTTTTGTGTCTCCTTCGGGATCAAAGAAAACATTTCAAAAGCAGTTCCAAAAAAAATAGACTTATATGCTGCGGCTCCAGTCTGATTTGCTGCGTTTTTGGTGATCATGACGAACGTTAAAAATCCGTTGCGTAGTCGCTTGCAATTGCATACAGTCGTATTTTAATATTACGAATTCTAGTATGGGAGAACGAGATGTATACAAATGAAGAATACTGCGAAATGGTACTGTTTTATGGCAGTGTAATCGAAATAAGAGAGAGGCGACAAGACCTTATGGCATTAAATTTCCCACTCGAAGACATTCATCTTATTGTACAATTGCCCGTGCTGTTCATCACTTGTATAAAACTGGGAGTTGTCATAGACGTATTCTCTTGTCTCGTGTCACACCTCGTGCCTTCACCATTATTTAAGTTAATTTGGTCATTCTGATATAATAAAGCCCCTATTCATGATTGGCGCATCATTCCACATTATGCTATTATTGCTGTTATTTGTTAAAACAAGCTGTTTTAACCTTTTCGGTACAAGTTGTATTTCTTTAATTTAACTTTTATTTTTTACCATAAAGCAATACAAATTGTCAATCTATGATGTTTGTTACGATGTTTTAATAATACTATGATGTTTTTCACTTGCTCTTTTTCTAGATAGTGAATTACTGTTCACTAAACTTAATTTATATACGACCCCCATTTCTGAGCAACTCGGATGCTTAAAATTTATGTAGGCATAACTTAATCAGTTTTTATGGTAATAAAATGAAATTTTTTTTGTTTACTTTGTTTTTGTGTACTGGATCTTTCCTAAATATAAGTGATAGGACCTAGGGACCGTATAAAAATTAATTTTTGTAATTTTTTTGTAAATGGTTTTTTTGGTTCGAAAAGCACTTAAAAACATTTTTTACCTTTTAAAAAACATTTTTCAAATTGGAAGTGCATATCTAACCCGAACGGTACGGGAATTAGCTATTGGGTCACATTAAGGCTGGAAACCCTGTATAAAAATTACGAAAATACGCCACGCGATTTCGTTACGAGTAGCATACTCACTTAATATCTCCAAGACCTAAGCGTCTTCAGTCCAAACATCAAGATGCCCCACTCCATACCCCCTTAGCAATCGTCCAACTTTTTCACGAGTATGACGCAAGTCGTGTGACGTTCCCCACTCTCTTTTCCTCCCACTCTCTATCTCCTCACCATGGCGACGATTTTGGGGAGATGGTGGGGAAATCACTTCTTCCGTTCTTTTTTCCCCTGTTACGCAAAACTGGGCAAATTTCTCATTCACTCTCGCGCCTAAAGAAATTTCACTTCAAAAAAGTTTCCCGTTTTTTTAAAAATATCTAATTCTTAACATATAATGAGAGCCCAAATCCATAAAAAGGATTCCTGTAAAAGAAATATATATTCTGAGTTATCATTGTTCGATTACATGTAAATGACAAAACTGATAAATATTAAAAATAAACAACATTATTTTCTCGAATATTTCCTACATACCTTAATTCCTTATACCTTAAATTCCCGACATTGCACCTCCCTCTATGACAGAAGTCATTCCATCTTACGGATTGACATCATGAGAAACGACTTTGCCCCGCCCATTTTATGTAGCATCTACCTTTCTACTATCTCATTTTCGTCGGTAAGCATACTTTAATGTCAGTTTTTTTTATAACTGTTTATTACTTTGTCATTTTTCTCTCTTTCTCCCTACGATAAAACGACCTCGTTTATAAACGACTATTCCAGGGGTCTCAATCTATACTTGAGGATGTAGTTTAAATTATACCGGAAATTATACCTTTATACCGGAGAAAATACGGCTCCTTTCGTGTTTTTTATACACATATTCAATTATAATTATTTGTAATTACATTTTTATTCTATTCATACATTATCTCTCCACACAGCTATAGGAGAAAAGCGACTCAGTCACTCACTCATAAAAAAATGCCGAAATTATTAGATCTACTGACTTAAAATTTGGCAGGCATGTTCCTTTTGTTCCTCATCCCGAAATCTTCGAAAATTATTAGTTATAAAGATTTGAAATTTAGCAGGCACATGTTCCTTTTTTTGAAGAAGAGGTACGCTAAGTATGGGGATTTTGAGAAAATCGATTCCCAAGAGGTTTTACGGGGTCGTTATGATTAAAAATCCCTTGCTTGTATCATTTGACTTACAAACTTGAAAACAAGGCAAACGTGGTTCTGGTGTTAATTAGAGATTTACCTAGAACGTCTTGGGGAAATCGACTCACAAAAGGGGTTGTGGCGCGCTATGGACAAAAGTTCCTGCTTTTGGGCTGTTAGACTTACAGACTTCAAATACAGCAAACTTATTTCTTCTGTTGAAAAAAAAATATATATGAACAGATTTGGTGGAAATTGACTCCCGTTGCAGTTATGGGGGCATTATAGATAAGAAAAAATCCCTTTTTTGAGCTAATACACCTAGATATTTGAAAATCAGCAAGCATATTTTTTTATTGTGCAAATATGCTAAGAACGGATTTTGTGGAAATAGACTCCCAACAGAGCGAACTCTACAAAGGTGCTATAGATAAGCAAAATTCCGGTTTTTGAAAAAAAAAATTAGACTTACAGACTTGGAGTTTTGCAGGCATGTTTATTTTGTTGAGTAGAGAGATCCGCTGTAAATGAATTTTGAGGAAATTGATTATTTGTTCGAGAGATGGGGCTACAGAGACGTGAATGATAAAAAAAACTCTTGTCTTAATAGTTCAAATCCTATTGTTTTTAAATCAGGAGGTGAGGGCTGTAAAAATATTTTTCAATACAATTTAAACTTCAATGCTGGGTCTTAGATAACAATGACCAAAAAGGAATGCATAGTGTTAGCGGAATGCACAAAGGGATCGAGCTCACTTTAAAAAAGGTCCAGAACTACAAACCGACCCACAGAAAATACCCCCTTCCCCCCATTCAGTCCTTGAAGTTTTTTTTTTCAGGAAAAAGGGCAAGTTTTAACAGAAGTTGTTTAAGCAGGGATTACATAATTTCGAAGTACAAAGAAATGTAAAAGATACAAAGCAAACACCAATCAAGAAAATTACAGGGTAAGAGGAAAAAATCTATACTTAGATTTCCTTGCAAGTATAAGGTGCACAACATATGTCTCCAATAGAGATATAAAGTTTATTAAAAAGAAGACAAAAATAGCAAATAAAAAAATTAAATATAACAAAATTTCTCACAAAATATTAATTTCTGATTAACCAGTTGTTTGAATAACGTCACATAACTTCCTGTTAATACATTTTTCATTGTATTTTATAGGAATGAATTTTTATTTCCTAGAAAGGGAAATGATTCATTTTGAATTGTTTTTTATAGCTGATATATACAATCAATAACACACGAGGATTTTGCGCAATCATGTAAGAAAACTGAGTTCATCAGAGGGCTATTGGCACCGGACCTCGCGATTTGAGTCTCGATTAAGCGCAAAGGATTTCACTTAAACTGGCCTTCCCTTGTACAAACGCTCACGCCATACCAAAGTGAGGACGACTTTTAGATCCGTAGATGTTGGTGAAGTGTGGAAGCTTGGAGAGGGAAGTGCCAATTCAGGTGACGTTCGCGTCACTTAACCGAGGCTCAAAATTAAGAGGTCCGTTACCTATAACTCTCATATTGTTGTAGAGTGCGATTTTAATAAAAAAATCAAATCAATTCAAATCGAATCAAATTGAACCTCGACAGATTTAACGTGTATCAATCCCTCTACACATTTTTGCCTTTAATGACGCCCAGACTTGAAACCACGTCTCGTCCATGAGCTCACGATTATGACCACTTGTCTACCACGACCATATTTAAGTTCTCTATATGATGAAAAGTATCCAGATACTTCTCGAAAAGGTAGATTCTGTCAGTGACGATAAACTTCTGTATCACAGACAAGCATCAAAGAAATCAGAAGAATTTTTTATCATAATTTCATAGCTAAAAAAGTACATTAGGAGGAAAACGTAATCTAAATGATTTTGAATGTGATAAAGTGATTACTGGTTACTCTGTGAGCAATCTGTTTATGACATTTCTGCTGTGTTAGAAGTGTCTCGATCAACTGTATATGATATTAACGGGAAGTGGAAACCTGCAAGAGATATAAATGTGCAACCACCATCTAATAGACCATATTGTACAGTAAATAGAGGTATCAGAGTACTTAAGATAGTTGGGATGCCAATTGCAAGGACTAATCCAATCATGGACTAAGGTACTCCAAGAAGTTTGGATGTAACATTAGCACAATGATAGTTCGCAACGAACTGCAAAATCTTGGTTTTCATGGCAGAACTTCTGTCAACAAATCAAACGTCACCACAACCAAGAGTCCATTACTGTGGTGGAAAAGTTAACAGCTCTAGAGCCTTCAACAAAGGTGTCACGTGTTTTGGAACGACGAATCGAGGCAGAAACTCGATGGTATAATCTGTGTGTGAAGATAACCTGGTAAATGCTTTAAAACTGACTGTATTGAGCAGCAAGCGAAGTTTGGAGGTGGAGACATACTGGTTTGGAAGTGTTTTTAAAAGTTTGGCCTTAACTAATTGGTTTTTGTGCAAAGAACTTTCATGAAGGAAGCCTATCTAGACATTTCAAACAATTCCCCGAGGTCTATACATAACACAACAGTTTAGAAGAGGATCCATTCCTGTTTCAAAAAGATTCCGCTCCTGTCATTGGCATGGTTTATTGACATTGTGTTCAGATACTGGGCAATCCTGCTCAGACCAGATCTGAGTGTGATGGAACATCTACATGGTGAATTAGAACGTCGATTGCGCAGTCTCAAATCGTTAACAAAGTTGACAAGAGCTCTTTTGCAAGAATAGTGGCATGCCATTCCTGCTGAAACATTCGAAAAACTAGTGGATTGTCTTCCTCACAACGTGGTCACTATTATTACAGAAAAGGTGAGCCAACATCATATTAATTTTTGACTTATTTGCGAGAAAAGCGAAACATACTGGTGTAAGGATACTTTTGATCATATAGTGTATGCTTAAGGAAATTACATTTCATAATTTATTTGCTATTTAATGTAAGTGAATCTTCAAGCTACTTGCTAGTTAAATGATAATTTCAAACTTTAAAGTTAGATTTTCTCCTTCCCTCGTTTTTGTAGTACAACTAAGTAATGTGGATGATGAATTTTTAAATTTCTAAATTCTTTGTTAATTCTAAATGGTTTACCCCCTTGCAGTGGCAGTTGGTTATGGTCAAGGGTCATGAGCTCGAGACTAGTACCACTGAAGACTCGCCTTGTAGAGGAGCTGATGCAAGTTAGATATGTAAAGGCTCAGTGTTCCCCCATTGGCTTGATGTGGAAGCTTGGAGAGGGGGTGCCAGGTGTCATCCTCGTCACTTAACCATGATTCAAAATTACGGGATTCATCACCAATAGCCCTCGTGTCGAAAGCGACGTCAATATACTCTCTCTCACTAACTTACTCCTTGTAAGAAATGTATTACAATAACCCTGTTCAAGCAGCGGTTATTGGTGTTTGGGGGCTAGAGTAAATATATCAGCCATTATCAATTCAATTTTATTTCTCTAACTTAAATGGAAAACAACTCAGGGTAGAAAATGCACACCACTACTAAGTTTAAAAGCAATCACATGGCAAAACGGATACTTAATATTTGAGTATAATGTAATTCACTTACTCTTAGAACACTTTGGACGTCTACGGTCTAATTCACCGTAATTCTGTTATTAATTGTACGACCTCCATTCGTTGTTATTAAACTCTATATTATGACTTAATCGTCAATTAGTAATATTCGATCATCCAGAAATTACTCATCGACTAACTCTCGACTAGCTCCCAACTACTCTCCACTAATTCCGCGTATCTAAAAGTCAATGCTTAAATAGAATCATGCATTTGAATATATCGAGTCTTCTTTTTCAGGGGAAAGTTTTCAATAGAACAGCAGTTAAAAAGAAATACATCCTCTGACAATAAAGTTCGTGAATATAATCCTGTAACATTAACGTAAATGAATTATTAACGAATGTCACATTACTGTCCTTCGAAATAGCCACCTCCCGTAACAAAGCACCGCTGAGATTTGCTACACATGTCCTCGAAACTTTGCAAAAGGTCTTCTTTTGAGAAAGAGTTCAAAAGCCTCGTCACGTTTCGTTGGATGTCAGAAATATCGTCAAATCTCTTTTCTTTCAAAGCGAGTTTGAGTCGTGAAAATAGGAAGCAGTCAAGAGGATTGAGATCGGGCAAAAATGGTGGATGTTCAATTTGCACGACACCCTTGGTGCCTTGCCAAGCTTAAAAATTTTTTTTAAATTGATCTTTTGTTCGTTCATTTCCCTGTCTCAGTTAAGAACCAACACACTAAACAAGCAGTTTGTAAAACAAATCTTACTCGGAACACAAAAGGCGTTCAACTGAACCACGGTGGGGACAGATGGTCAACACCTGCCTCTACGCATGTGCAGCGTTTTGTTTTTCCAGTGTTGCCAGATCAGCCGTTCTGATTTCATTCACCGAACTTTATTGTCAGAGGTTGTAAATTTACCCCAAAAGGATTAGTACAGATTGGTGGATATTACCGTTACAATATTACCCGCCGATGGTACGTACATTTTCAAATACTGGATATTTTTCCTCAACAGTTTAGACTGAAATTTTCAATGTATCATCGCTAAAGCAGAAATATCATTGACAAAAATGATAGAATTAAAAGCTGCAAAATTTTTAATTTTAACTGAATATTTATGCATATGAACTTCTAAGTCCTTCTTCTGAACTTTTAAATAGTACCAAACATTCTTCGCAAATTCCATAAAAACACAATTTCCACTACTTATAGGTTAAATCAAAAATAATGTGGCACTTTCAGAATATCATAAATTTTTATTGAATTATGTTATTTACATGAAATTTACAATGTGGTTTCCTTTAGCATAGTACACTTTGCGTAAGCGTTTAGGAGAATCCGAGAGAGTTTTTTTGACCCTATTTGTGGGTATTTTTCCCTCTTAGATTTCTTATGAAGCCTTTGAAGTGTTCTTACTGTAAGTCTATTTAACTGTTTTATTATTCATCCCCCTAAAAATAATCGTAAGGAGCACAGTTAGTGGATGATGGTAACCATTTCTGAGGATGAAGAAATTTTTTTCTTTCAGCCATTTTTTCTTGATTTTGTAGTATGACTTGGTGCAGAATCTTGGTGCGAAACAAATTCTCCTTGAGGGTAAAGGTATTTACTTTCTTTGATCGTGTGCTTCAAAATTTTATTGTGGCTGTACTCGGGATCAATTTTAGCTTTTAGTTCTACAAAAATGGTTTTGTTAGCCTTTTCGACTTTTGCCAGTTGCGGGTGACAGAGAGACAATGCTTCCTCCGAGTTATCCATGTTTTGTATTTACCTTTGAGTAACATTAAATATGGTCTTTCCAGACATTTAATGACATACTGTTTCATTCATCCCCCCCCCACTCCCAATATTGTGAATCAAACGATAACTTGTCGATTGTGATACCCGTAGTTTCTTTGTTAAAGTTGTTTGAGGCAGATGATTTTCTACAGCGATGAGTCTTTTCAGCTTCTTTTTCACCAAGGAATTCTTTTCAAACGCATTTTTTTTCTGGAGTTTTTGATTACCAACCAAATTTTACTTCTTTTCGAAGTTAAGATATTAATCTATTAGTAAAATGCATTTTCTGATTTTTAAATGCTTTATTTTTAACGGAACTTGAATAACCATCCTTTAAAAGCTTTAAAATTTGGTTTCGGGTTTGAGGATCTAATTTAGCATTTTAGCGGGAATAAATTACGGTAGTAATTTATTCCCACTCATCAAAATAGTTAGATTGGTAACTTAACCATCTCATTTTTAATATAAAACTGGTGGTAAGGAGATTAAAATTTACCATAAATAGTTATATGCTTCTAAAATTGGTCACACTAATTTTGAATCAACCTGTAGAGCTAAGATAAAGAAACACATTTGGAATTTTAAGAAGTATATTGATTGCTTTTGTCTGAATATACACGGCCAAATGACTGAGAGAGAGAGAGAGAGAGTCAGTCAGTACACTCACATACACTTACATTATTATTGATCAGATATCTGTTTTTCCGGCTTTTACTGAAGCAAAATAAAACATCTTGTCTCCTTCTGAGACCCATCAGGGAATATCCAGTTGCAGTCACTTTCTTTTAGTTTTAGGAAACACAATATCAGTAGAATTTACTCTTGCGAAAGAACACAGCGGTTATATATTTTCTCGTGAGAATATTGTACTTTGTGTAATAAAGTTATGTTCAAAAGTGTAAGTTCATGTTATCCATGGAGATAATTTGATTTTGTTTATATTTAAATATGTCACACACTGTAATTAGAATATTTTGTGTTAAATTTTACAAGTACAAACATATAAGTATATAAGTGAGTAAGAGTTATATTAACGTCGCAATAAAAAGCAACGCAAGAGCAATGGCGACGGATCTGGAGATTGTGAAACTTAGTCAAGTGATGAGGACGACACCTGAGCTGGCACCTCCTCTCTTAAGTACCACACCATACCAACGGAAAACACTGGGCGATATAGATTCAACGGGTATCAGTCTGTTTTACATGGAAGGTCTTTTGTGACACTGTAACGAGTCTGTCCTCGAATCTTCTACTAATCCTCTTGGGTAAAATGATTCTTTTTAACTGTAAGTTCTGTTGAAAACCTTCCTCGGTGAAGAAGACGAGATTTAGGCAAATGAGTACTTCTATTTAAACGTCGGCATAAGAGTACACGAGGATGGTCGATGGTTGACGGTTAAAAGTGGAGATTAAATTGTGAACAAGATTACGACTGGTGGTCGTATGGTTAAGCAAGATATTTAAAGAGAATTCATGCGTAGGAGTTAGGAGAACTCCCTTCTTCAGTTACGTACTTTTATTTATATGTGACTGCTCTTCCGGTTTTATTATTGAGTGCATTCCCTACCTTTAACTGTGGTGGTTGATAAAGTGAAGATAGTAATAAAACCGTGTTTAAAGTGTTATGGCTGATCTTTGCTCGAATCCCCAAACACCAACAAACCCTAGTTTGTTACAACGCTACTACTCGAACCCACGACATTCCGACCACGAGTTCGTGACCATAACCACTAGGCTATCACTGCCACCCTAAATATTCCAGGGTCACCCAGAGAATAAAGACCGTTTAGTAATACACAAAATGAATAAATCAATATTTATTGGAAAAAACCCCCAATCCCCTGTCACATAACTTGAAGCTTCTTTCACTTTGCTACATGATCATTTCCTGAAATTAAACATTAGTCGTATCTCATCACGAGCTATAGAATCCCCATATTATACTCTTCTTCCACCACTGCATTAAGCCAAGTGTTCAATTCGAATTGTTATCGTGGGACTCTAAGCAGACTATGGCAAGCCATCTAAAACAGGAAGTGAAGAATGATTTCTGGAGGAACTGTGCTCTTTCACGATAATTTCCCAATACATGGAGTTGCTTCAACTTAACAACTGCTGGATCAAATCAAATGAAGGAATTTTTGATCATCCACCCTGCAGTCCGGATTTTGCTCCTAGAGATTACCATCTTATCCATTATCTGTTATCTGTGATAAACATTTTGGAAGGGATGAATAGTCCGCTTTTTGCATTGGCGGCAGAAGAGTATAACTCGGTAATTCTGAAACTCTTGAATAGATAAGATAAATGTTTAAATGAAAGTAGTGATGATGTAAAGAAGTAAAAGAAGATTCGAATATGAAATAGAATTATTTTTTCAATAAATGTTGTGTTTTCATTTCGAATTAGTAAACAATCTTTATTTTCTGGCCGATCCTCGTAAGTCATTTAAAAAGGCCTCTTCAATTTACATTAATAAAAGGAATTATGGTGTATAGGTAGTGCAACAACGGAATGGTTCAGATGCATGGAATTTTGCTCGGTGAAACTGTTGGTCAGTGTGAGCAAGCCATATGCAGAGATTTCTAGAGATTCCATCTAACATTTCGGAAGAGTTGTATAGAAATGTCTATTTTAAATGTTTTAAGGATGTTCAGTGTCATTCAATGACGTTCAGTTCATTCAATATACCATTTTGGACATGTGCGAAAACTTATAAAATATAAATAATTTCTGCAAGTGGAAAAGATAAAAGTGAGAATTCATGCAGTCATAATAATAACTCATAAGCATGTCTGCAAAAATAAATATTCATAAATTGATTTAAATGTAGTTATTTGCTTTTCTAATTAAGTTTAAAAATTGAAACCCCCTCCCCAACCCCTAGAAATACAGGAAAGGAGTTAAACAAAGAATTTTTTCATTGCATTAGTTAGTTTTAAATAATGTACTCAAAATATTTATTAAAGTAGTCATTTTATAGAGTTTAATGATATATTATACTAGCCCTCCTAAAATGTTTCGGTTTTTTTTGCTCAACTACTATAAAAAAAGTTGCACATCATTGATGTAGGTGGCGATTCTATGCTCCACGAAGTGATGTTTTCGAAATTCGTTTTAGATTTCTTAAGTTCAATGTTGAAATGATTTGTAATATACGTTGCAGCCTAGCACTCAAATGTACATTACAGTCTGGAACGATTCTTACACCGTTTGAATGACCCAACTGTTTTTAAAAAAGATTGTTTTGCTTAGGACACGTGCACTAACTAGCGGTTTTTCTTGAATTTTTTAAATAGCGCTAAAAATAATCAGTTTTCGATTCATCATAAAATCTATCGACCCAGACAATATATTGTTGCAAATTTGCGAAAGGGAAAAGCAGTCGAGGACTCTAGTTATCTGAATAATATATATATATAATGGATTTAATAATGTACAAGGACAGACAGAGGACTACATGAAAACAAATCGATGAAGAATCACAAATCGATCGAATCACAAAGAAATAGCATAATAGATTATTGGTGGTAGTACAAAATACTATCGTTACAAATAGGCTTTACAACGTTTCAGAAACGTTTTTCTAGAACATGTCCACAAGCAAGAACTTAGATAGATAAAGTCCTTCCCTCTTATCGCAGTTAAAGCACAAGCAGATTCTGATCTAGACTGATATGAATTGCATTTTGTTCCAAAAGTTCTTGATATAGCATGGAAATTTCTAGGACTGTCAATCCCAGAGACTTCTCAAAGATTCCATGGCGATATCGTATTTTTCCCCAAAGACAATAAATGGCTATGGTTACCAAAATTTTATCTTTTCAAGTTCACGCTGGGAAGCAAATTTTGTCCTGCAAAATTCGAATTTCCCACTCAGAGAATTGCTGCTGGGAAAATAACATACGTGGCGTGTTTCAATATTTTTCATACCATATTAAGGACAGACAATTGACACTCTTTAAAAAAGGATTGTCAATTTTATAGAAATTTTCCTGTATATTGTGAGAGATTTATTCTCTCTGTAAATAAATATAAAATGCATAACGTTTCATAAACATTCGTGACTTTATTTAAATAGCACCTAGAAGCCTTTTTTGAATCGACAAGAATAATAATGATGAATTCAACGAAAAAAAAAATAAATATTAGAATGCATTTTAGAAAATAGGCTTAATGATATCAAAATTAATGAAAATGTTTCAAAATGAAGTAAATTCTCAGAACTAATTACTACATAATACAAAAGTAAACATGTAGTTTCAAAATTTAGATTTGTTTACAGAAGTTTTAAGGAGAAAAAAATGTATAACTATCTTGCTAAATTATTCATTTCTGCTATTGGAAGGAGGGGGAGGGGGGCTCGCGAAAATTATTATTCTCTAACGTATTTTAATATCCAAATTGTTTGAGTTAAGTAAAATCTTTTCACTTTTGCAATTGTCCCTGCCGAAACTTCTTTTACATGACAAATATACATTATTTGCGACTTGTTTGTTGCAGTCTGAATATAAAAGACGATGATTAGAAGTTTCAATTCTTTGTCAAATATTTGTTCGGGATGGAATTTCATTTGTTTATTGGTTCAAGGGAATGGGATGTTGACTTGTTCTCTGCATGTTGTTAAAGTGAATTATACGATGGGATGTTGATTGGTTTGCTGGAAGAATAAATAATTGCCAGTAAACAATTGAATACTATGCACAGTTCATAATATTTGTTGATATTTGTTTGTGGTGACGACTGTTTATTTAACGTATTTATGTTTTTCATATTGGCACATTTAGCTTTTGCTTATATTCGAGTCTGTTAGTTTTTATTTTAGCTATTAATAAACTATTCTAGCGCCCTTTTCCCCCTTCATAAGTTGGATTACGTAAAATAAGTTCATTATTGTGGGAATTAAACAATATAATAAATGTTACATAAACCTCAATGTTTATATCAGACAAGAAACATCGTGTAATTTTATTCAGTACTGCTATAATAACTTTGCAGAAAGCAAACTCCAGGATTTCTTTGTTTAATGTAGCATCATTTATTTTACTTAATTTACATCAATATGGAAGTCTAATTATAATTATTGTTTATTGCAAATGTGCTTAAAAGTTTTTTTTGTTATAAAAAATAAAAATCATAGAGAAGTGTGTTTTTATTAAAAAGTTCATGGTTTGAAGGTAATACAACAACAAGTTATGTAAAATTTTTTTTTAAAACTCAATTTCTACTTTGAATGGAGGAATAGAAAGTATTTAGAGAGAACGAACTAATAAAATAGGAATTGAAAAAAGAGCATGATTTGTATGCATTGTTGTAACAATGCACACCCGGTTTGGCTAGTTTGGCTGAAAAATCGGCTTACGACGCCAACTTTTGTCATTGTTTTAACAGTTACATTGTTACAACAATGGAGATAAACCTAACTTGGCGTCAAAAACCGGTAATTATTTAAATTAATTAATTATTAAATAAAATATTAATTCATAAATTACCGGTTAATTTAATTAAATTAATTAACCGGTAATTAATGAATTAATATTTGAAAAAACTATATTAACATCAAGTGCCCCATCCACTACAAGTTTAAAAAAAATTTATTTGAACTTGACTGGATGAATAGAAAGAATTTTATTAACGATTGAAAATTTGAACAAGATAAATATCGAGAGAGTGTGAGCTAATAGAGAGTAGGAATTGAATAAGAAAACTAAACTAGAGAGGTTTAATTGTAGCACATACACTGATTCATTGATTGTTTTCTAAATGTACACTGACTACGCAGAAACAGGAGAGCTATTGGGCTCATTTGATGAGGATGATACCTGAGCTATAATCTTACTCTCTACGTTTTCATACCAACGTAGGGACTTTGAGATTTAATGGGTTTAACGTGCACTAGCCCCTCTATACGGTGAGCATATTGTCACAAGGACTTGTACCTAAGATCCATCTGAAACAACGCCGCCTTTCAACTCGCCACCATAACATCTCATTCGTTGCGGCAAAGTAGGAGTTACAGATGGAGAACTCTAGAAAAATATGCTTTTATATTTTGATAGATGCTGATAATTTAATCAACATCATCAACTTTTATTTAGGTTAGTAAGTAATATAGTTTCCAAATCTCTCTCTCTTTCTCTCTCGCTCATTAACTCGTACACACACCACTACCTTGAAACATTTAACCCTACAAATTTAGTCCTACGTCTGAGAGTTTTGCTCCCCTTGTAACCATTTAACTCTATAATCCAGTGTTTCTCAAACTGTAAGGTGCTCCCCCATAGCGGGCGGTGAGAAACCTATGGGGGGGGGGCGCAAGAATGTATAAAATAAAATATTATTTAAAATAATTATTAATTTACTGAATGGAAGCAAAACAAAATACATTCTGACATAATGAAAAAGTAAAGTACACATTTACAATGATATAATATACTTATAAACGTATTAGTACTGCTCAATGTATTTGATAATAAATTTATCAATACTAAGCTAAGAACAAGTTAAATAATTGCTCGTGACTCCCATGGGATTCTCGTATACAAATTTATGTACAAAATTAAATACTTATCTTGATAATTTGTGCGGATTATAATTAAAATAGAATTGTAGTTTTACGTCAAAGTAAGTTATAAAATTCAATACATAGTTATTGCATGGAAAGGGCAATGAAAATTAAATGAAAAACTGGGCCGCAAATTTTGAAAGTTTGAGAAGCGCTACTATAATCTATATTGTTTTCTCATGTTCCTGCACGTTGTTTAGCTTTAAGTTAGATTTATAGCAATTTAGTATATGATTATATATACGATACACATATTGTTACGAATTTTTATATCTGGATGTTTAATCCGTTAGTATTACTTTCTATAACATTAATTTCATGATAAAAATGGTAATATTCGCAATCAACGCCCTCTTTTACACTATAATGGTGATTCAATGGAAACTTGCTGAAATATTGGCAGCACAACCAATTTGGCAACTTTTTTGGCTATCAAATTTGACAACTTGGTGAGCAATTTGGTGACTAGGTGAGCATATAGTTGCATCTGGAAATTTCTGGAGAAACCTATAACATCACGATCTATGGCGTAAGTGGAGTTTTTGAGAAAGATCTGAAAGGTAGTCGTGCAGACTATAAATAGCAGTCTCTCGCTGAAACTGAGTCAGTATTACTTCGGCTGTTGAAGAGGGTGAGAGGTTGCTTCCGGATAATTTTTAGACACCGATAGTTGTGTTTGAACGCTGTAGAAGGTATGAAAACCTTCTGGTATTTATTAAGCGAATTCTAGTATATATATTATGTATTCTTTACTTTAAAGATTGTTTTTGTACAATAAATTTTCATCGCTCCTTAGGACCTGTTTTGCTGTTTGAGATTGATAGCATAAAATCCACGAGCTCCGATCTAGGATAACTATAATACTGATAATATAATGGGGTAATGCTTGAATATGATACAGATATAAATTAAATAAACACGCATTAAAATTAAGACTATCCGTAAAGGTCAAATATATAATTTTTTCGAGCTATTTAAGAGCAGTAAGCTTTTGGAAAATAGCTAACTTAACATTAAATTAAAATGTTCGGCGACATAATTCACCTCTAAGATTTACGGAAGAGAATCTGTTAATGTAAGTACAAAATGCCCTATGTTATTGAGAGCGTAGCAGCACATTTCACTTCTCGTAATCAATCAAATTTATTGAGCTCTTTCACTTAACTGAAGATCATTAAAGCGGATAGAAAAGATTGAATTCGAGCAGGGAATAGAGAGAAGAGGAATCACGTGATAATATATATTTTATGATTCTTTTATGAGTGCTTCCATCTTAAAACAGCAATTTTGAAAGAGTAATAAAACTGACTAAAGTGCACTGAAATGATAAATGAATCTTTGTCAACTGGTATTAAACATTTAAATCTAACAGGTATACGTTCGGAAGCTTGGGTAAATTTTAAAGCCTGTTAAAGCTTTATATTCAAATGCATGTACATGTAATATATATGTTATTGTTAAAGTGTGAAATCCATTATTTCATAGAACTAGGTATTTCATGAAATAACTAGACAAGTTAATTAAAGTAAACAAATTATTGAATTCTACGATTAAACTAGGTATTATATAGAACAGTGGTCTTCAAATTGAGTTCCACGGAACCTTGGGGTTCCACGAGTCACAATAAAAAATAGGAAAGAAATTAATAAATGTGTATGCAAAATGAATTTACATTCTCTATGAAGTTTGTATACCCACGAGCATTTAAAGTTTATCCTTTTCATTAAGAAACTGAAAATTTAATTTATGCGAAATAATTTTATTTTGCAATCCTTTTTAAACTTTTATTATAACAAAATAAAAGATCATTAAAACGTTTTATCTTTATATATATAGATAGATATAGATTACCTAATAGATAGTGAATATTTTACTGTTTACTATCCCGGGTTCCACATGATAATTTTATATTCGTTAGTACAATGTCTTGCCAAACTAAATAGTCTTTTAATGGAAAACGCGCCTTTTTTGCATTTGTTGAAAAACACCTTCAATAAAGGAGAGGGAACAACTTATTGACATATTAACATATTCGATGTGAAAAAAATCTAAAGCAAGAGAAACTCCTAAATCTTCCGTTGCAAATTCATGCAAAATACACAGTATGTGACGGGTCTATTCGCGACATTTTTCCTACTAATCCTCTTGAGGAAACTTTGGAGCTAGCATTCACATGAATTCACAGCCTTTCAAGAAGAACACGTGATATGTGTAAATTAGTTTGACTATATAAAAAGTCTATATATATATATATTATTTACTGATATATATATATATATATATATATATATATATATATATATATTATTTACTGATATATATATATATATAAATATATATATATATATATATTATTATATATATATATATATATATATATAGGCTTTGTAGATATAAGATAGAAGGAGCCGTGAAGCTGTTACGTAAGTGCGAATATTGGAATATTTCATTCACAAACCTAGCGCGAGTTAAGAAAGTAATTGCTTAGAATAAATCATTAGATTGAAGATTTAAGATAGTAGAATTAGAATTAGCTATCGGTTCATTAGCGCTTGTTCTCCTTATCTATTTCATGTAGTCGGGTTTACTTAGAGTTGGGTATTAAGAATAGACAACGCTTTAGATATCACTCCTAGGTTTCCTCTTGTAGTTTAACTTGTGATTGTTTAAGTGTGTGTTCAAAGGCTAAATAAAACTAATTGTTATTATGGAGTTTGTTGGTGATGCTTTGTTTCCCCCCACATCTGGAGACGCGCATGACGGAAAGAGAGAGAGAGAGGTGCCGATTAGGCCAGCGCCCCCACACAAGTATTTCTATAAACATTTCAATGCCATTCAGAGCAATGAGTATAAGTGAAGAATATTTCTCAACGTGAGTAGATACAAAAACAAAGTACAGAAACAAATTAAGTTCTGAATATATAATGAGCTTGCACTTAATCTTAATAGACCCAGACTTCAATAGTTTGTGTGAAAAAATGCAAGCACACATCCCAGTTATTACACGTAATGCATGGGTAGGTGACACTTGGATCACAGATTAATATTACAGTAAAACCTCGTTTATCCGAATCAATTGGGACCGGACACATTTCGGATACGCGATTGTTCGGATAACCGAAAACCAAATGCGATCCATGCAATATATGAAACCGGACACTCTACGAATATTAAAAACCATCCTATGCGGGAAACGTGCTTGAAGAAAAAGCATAATAGGTGCAAAATGTCGCAAGTGTACCTTTATTGTGGAAAATAATCACTTATTTTTCGTTGTACCATTGTGCACCTTCGTTTTTTCACTGCAAGGTCTTTGATTCTCTTCAGCAGCAGTAGTTGAAGTAGGACAGCACTCTGCTGTTCGTACCACACTTCATAGCTGTCTCTAATTCAAAAAATGCGTCAGCATTTGCTACTTTCGTTGTTGTTGTCATCGGCTTCATCCGTTTCGTCGTCGACAGGGTCGGATTCTTCTTGCACGGAAGTCACAATCTCGTCATCATTCAGCATTTGAAATCCACAGTCTTCTGCATGGCATGCCATCCAGGTTTCTACATCAACAAAACTCAACAAAAGAGCACGTATACACCCCTTCATTTGGAAACAAAATGACCTAATATTCCGCGCAGATGTTTACCAAAGCACACAGCTGAAATTCCCCAAATACCCCTCACCTTCGTTTTTTACGTCAATTTTAGCCTCACAGGAAACAAATGTTGAACATTGCACTGTTCAAAAATGTATCCGGATTATAGCCCGGATATTTGACGCTCCAGATAATAAACGTTCGGATAAACGACGTTCTACTGTATTAAGGAATAAAGTACATTAAAAGTAGATTAAAACTTATTGATAATAGAACCAGTATTTTTTTAATTGCCTTTACATAAAGTACCTATAACGTGTTGATCTATTTTAAATATTATTTTAAGATATATTTTTCTTTAGTGGCGTAACGTCGAATATTAGGGCCACCCCTGCAAAGTTATGTTTTGGGCTCAAAATTGTACTTTGCATCAGCCAAGCTCTGGACCCCTAGAATCCTGCGTTTCCTGATGCTGGAGTTGGGAAGGGGTACAATATGCCCCTGTTCTTCTAAGTGAGTGTGTAGAATAGGATTCCACGAAAATACTTTCCAGTTCTAGGGGTTCCACGAAAATATTTCCTAGTTCTAGGGGTTCCACGAAAACATCTTCTAGTTCTAAGGGTTCCGTGAGTTAAAAAAGTTTGAAGCCCACTGATATAAAGAATAACTACTTGGTCGTTAAAGTATCAAATACAGCACTCGAAAGTTTTTTAAACCACTTCTAGTTGCTTTGAGTGAGTTTTGAACTGCTTGCAAGGACATGTGTGTGTGTGTGCCCTTCATTCCGTTACTTTTAAATGTAGAATTTAGACGGTGCATTTATGTTAGCGTCTTACATTTTGGATTATTAATAAATATTTTTGCAACCTGTTTTCAAGCAATGACTTCTGCAGGAATGGGGTACAAAGCTGTAAATAAGAAATATTTAATGCAAGAGAGATTTGAATCTTCATAAAATAAGCGTGAAACAGAGAAAAACAGTGCTGCACTTACTCGTGAAAAATTATTAATTTTGATAGTAGAAGTAAAAAGTGCTAAAGCAGCAGAGAAAAAAGTATCACGTGACTGTTGGTTACTCCAGCATCATGATATCCTTAAAGTCCATGGAGTAGAAATGTTAATTGTGCCAGTAACAAATACAAAACAAATCTGTTGTTTGTGAGGGAGGAGGTCACGTCTCATTTCTATAAAAGAGTTTTCAACCGTCTCTCTCTGTCCTCTCAAGGGTCTATTTTAATTGTAGTCGCCGGCACCTTTATCCTCCAGTAACATCCGGTTCGTGGGTGGAGTAGAGGGTTCCTGGTGGTATCAAAGGTTTCCGGGACAAGACCACGCAATATTTTAAGGATGCAGGTGTTCATTGCACGTGGTGATCATATCCAGAAAAGAAGCCGATTCACAACTGTGCGGGGAAAGTTTGCAACAATAATAAATTATATCACCTGCTTTTCCTTATTATTTAACAATTAATCATCAATTATCAATAAAAATATTTTTTCGAGAGGTTTTAGCTATTTATGATCTATTAGTAACTTTGATAATGTTTGCTTTCCCCTTTTTCACAGGTCTATCATTAGTTATTTCATAGAATAACTAGGTAATGTATGAAACTTTTAATATATTATACACTTTAACTGACTTGTCTGGTTATTTTATGAAATACCTATTTATTCCATGAAATAGGTATGTATCTGAATTATACACGTTAAAGATAACATATATATAGACATGCATCTTTTTATATGTACAGGTACACCCTTAACACATAAAACCTAACAAAAACGTAACATATACACATATACACACAAAGGGATATAGCAACATGATTTTAA
The DNA here is from genome assembly GCA_019973975.1 of Trichonephila clavata. NCBI lineage: Eukaryota > Metazoa > Arthropoda > Arachnida > Araneae > Nephilidae > Trichonephila > Trichonephila clavata. The sequence continues at coordinate 4,499 of BMAO01001759.1, read as the reverse complement.
GGGGATTTATTTATTTTCCTTGCACGTTGCCCAAAGTTACGCCTTACAACAGGAGTCACTTAGCCCTTTGCTATGAAGAATTTCGTGGGCCTCGATCTGACCTTTGCTGATCAGGTGACATTAGTAGCAACAATAGCATTAATTTTACTATCAGTACAATCATGTATCATTTATTTAAACACGTTTAATTTTTATTGAACTGAATTCATGAGTGCATGTCAATCTTATGGAAGATAGGTTTATAATAAGCATTTAGTTAAACAAAATATTGTATAGAACATTCATGATGATGTCGAGTCGTATTATTGCTAGAGGTTCATGCAAAAATGATAATATTTTGTACGAAATGTTTGAATATCTTGAATCATAGTTTCTCAAAATGGTTTTCTAAGGAACCCTAGGGTCCTGATGACTTCTTGGGGGGTTCGTGGCAAATTGAAATTAATTTGGGGGTGCGTGAAAAAGGGTAGGGGCTTCATGACAGGTTTCATATGATGTAAAATATCTGTATAACCCATTACCATTATTACTAAAGTTAAAATCAATTAGTCATGATTTTTGCGCGTTAAAAAGAATTTTTGAGTAAAATATTATAGGTAGGTGCATAAAGTACAAGTGATGAAAAGTGTCGTATGGTGAAAGCAGGGCCGATCACGAGGGTGGCCGAATGCGAGGTTTAAAGAGGAAGGGAATTTTGTCGCTGCATGCAATAACTGCCTAAAGTATCGTTGTATAAAAAAGTCGAGAAATGAAACAAATTTTAATTAATTTTTGTTCAGAAGGCCTTGGTCCCTCCTGGGTTGTTGCGCCATGGAAGATAGTGATTAGTCGTCAGTGAAAGTCGTTATTGTACTCGTTTAACAATTTGAACCTCATGGTACTTAGTATTGCCATCCTGAAGCACCTCATCCTCCTCAGGGTACACCACTGACAGGTAGGGATGTACTTTGTAACAACCCACTTTGGGTTGTTGGTGTTTTGGGTTCGAGCAAAGATCAGCCATAGCAAGTTTTAAACACAATTTTATGTATCCCTTTTACTTAATCAGCACAACTAAAGGTAGGGAATGCATTTAGTAAATAATTAAAAGAGCAATCACACACACCACACACACACATATAAGTTTGAAGCTACTAAAACATATAATTAGGATTTTACTTAACTTACTCCTGGAGTCCTCTTGATTCCTACGCTTTAATTCTCTGTAAATATCTTGCTTAGCTATACGACCTCTGTTCGTAAATCGTGTTCACAGTTTAATCATTTCTAATCTCCATCTATCAACTATCAACCATCCATCGACTATCATCGCGTACACAAATGCCAACATTTAAATAGAAGAGCTCCTTTAACTAAACTCCGTCTTCTTCTTAGAGGAAACGTTTTCAACAGAACTAACAGTTAAAAAGAATAATTCTACCCAAGAGGATTAGTGGAAGATTCGCGGATAGACCCGTTACAACTTGACTAGCAGCAGTAGATAAGTATAAACGGTTATAGAGAGCCCCACAGTACACAGTAGTTAATAAACTTGAAGCTTGCCAAGAAAGCAAATCATGACATTGTATCTTCCAACTTGTTGGCGTCCAGTACTGATTTGTAGATCTCCGTGTGTCCAATGTCTTGGCATGCATACAATTTCGCCTTCTTGCCACCTTATAAAATTTCAGACTGCAGTATATTCTTCTGAATATTTTTCACTATCAATCAATCTTGTGTCATTACACAGTCCATTAAAAGTTGATTGTAAAATTTGCAATATATCGTCACGTTTAACTATTTTTTCTCGCTCATGCAAAGCCTCACCATCATCATAAATGTAAATTTGTCCAAACAGCGGTTACGTATAAATAAATTTATTACAGCATCACGAAAAACATTTTAATATAGAGAGATAAATATATATTCACAATCTAAACTACCTGCAAATAAAAAATGGCATTTAAAAAGCTTCATTTAAAGCAACACAAAAATAATCACAAAAATGCAGACATCAGAATTTCTTTCTTTTCAGAACTCTACCAAAATTTACATTTCTTCACTGTAACCAAGTAAAACTCAAAAGTGTAAGAGATTTATTCACTTAACGGAATATGACCTTGAGAAATCTGAACTTGTCTAAGGGTTTTCATTAAAGATCAAGCGGATACATCAAACGGCTTAAAAGGGTCTTCAGGAAAAGTTTCCTTAAGAGTGCCGAAAAAAAAAAGAGGTTCTAGATTTCCTCTTCCTTTTATCAGTAATCCCTCTTCGTGATCAGGTAATCGGTTGCTTAGCAACCAGCAAAAGTGCACAGTCATCGATGATTTTGATACGATTCAGCAAAGATGAAGGAACCTGGTAACTCATCCGAAAAAAATGAAGACTATGGAGATTGTAATAAGAGATAGGGAACAAAAAGACATCATTATGAGAAGTGACAATTGCTGCGTTTTATTAGAGAACGAATAATTGTTTTTTGGAGTTTTTCTAAGAACGAAAATTGTGGAGCGGGGAAAAGCGGAAGATTATTTTTACTTCCCCAAAGTAACTAGAATCAAAGCAATGGAATAACTCTTGGGAAAATAGAATATTGTTCAGATATTAATAATATATTACGACATAGTGTGATGGACGTCCTCTCACGTCCATCTGTGTTTGGGGATTAGAATAAAGATCAGCCATAATCAGAACAAATCTATTTTATTATTCTATCAAATACTTCTAATAACCTAGGGTAGGAAATGCACCTTTAATTAAGTATCGGAGCAAAAGTACGGTAGAAGAGATATTTAATATTTAATTATAGTTTAAACAACTTTCTCTTAATATGTTTTGGTAATATACGTTCTGAATTATCGTAATTCCGTTCTCAGCTACTAATCGATAATAATCTAATCCAACTTATTGACTAAATCGTCAATTAACAATCGTTAATTATTCAACAATTAATCGTCGAGGAACTCTCGACTAGCTCACAGTTACTTTCCGATAATCGCTAACTTCTATAGCTCCTAACCATTAACTACTCGTACCTAATTAAATATCATCCTACATTTACATAAACTGCATCTTCTTCTTTGGGGGAAAGTTTTCAATAGAACAAGATTTAAAGAAATAGTTTTTCCCAAGAGGATTAGTAGGATGCTCATGGATATAGACCCGTTGCAATAGTTATACAAGGTGTCCCAAAACTCTGCACAGCTAAATTCCTCGTTGGGAGTACATAAAAACTGCACAAAGAAGCGTTCCTGTACGATCTATAGTTTACGAGAAAAATACGAAAAACAAAGTATGACGTCACTTCCGGTGCAAGAAAAAAACACTTTATTGAACATATCAACAGTACAGTATATGCACAATTTAAGGTAAATTTTCAAAATGTCTACCGTTTATGTCGTGGCAGGCTTGAGCACGCCGTGGAATGGCTGTCATCACACGTCGCAGCATCGTGGGGTCCACCGAAGTACAAGCAGCATGCAGACGAGCAACTAAGTCCATTTGTGTTGTCACTACGTCTCGATACACCAGTTCCTTGAGATGGCATGTCGAAAAAGTCGCAAGGCATGTCGCAAGTACATGTCGCAGTAGTCACGAACGGAATACATGGCCACCATACGAAGACTACCGGTAGCTGCAAAATGCAGCCTTTTAAATACCAGTTCAACAGCGGTTTAACGTCATTCCACGGCGTGCGCATGCATGACGCGACATGCGCGACGAACGTTTTAAGCATTATTATCTGGAAAGATATGTTGTTAATATGTCCAATAAAGTGTTTTTTTCTTGCACCGAAAGTGACGTCATACTTTGTTTTTCGTATTTTTCTCGTAAACTATGTATCGTGCTTCTTTGGGCAGTTTTTATGTACTCCCAACGAGGAATCCAGCTGTTCAAAGTTTATGCGGTCGTTTTGGGACATCCTGTATTGTTACGACATTAAATATGTACTAGTTTCATAACAGTTTTCTTGTTGAGCTAATAAATAATCCTTGTTATATATCAGTAATTTTGAATACTTATAAAAAGTCTAACGCAGAGTGGGGATAAAGAGAGCACATTAACCCATTTCTCTAGCTAGCCTTGGGAAACTTTGTTCTGATCAGTTTCTGTCTACCTATTGAATTCTTTCAACTAAAAGTATTTAGTTTTTAAAGGAATTACTTTTCATATCCTACCAGCATGACCAAACTGGTTAAAATTCAGAGGTGTTGGTTTATGGGATAACGTAAGTACTAATACTTAAAACTATTATTTATTTAATTTGTTTGTTTTTTCATGATTTTTTCCGGATACTTGTCTTTATTATAAGATATTTAACTAAATCAGCAACTTGAAAGAGGGAATGAACTCCCAAACAGTTTGGAAGAGTATATTTTTAAGCAATTCACAACTTTATTTTTATTTATTATTTTTCTTAGAAACTTTCACATGTGAGATTCTTATATTAATATTTATTTATTTATGTAGCAATAATATAGCAATTCCATAAGCAAGAAATCGGTTATACAAGCAAAATC